>AYEL01063655.1:0-46609 GCA_000484575.1 Olivierus martensii
ATAATCCAAGATGCCTTGTATTCCATAAAAATGAAAATAAAAAACCACTTTATGATTTAAGCCCACATAATTTCATGCTAATAGCGATAAAAATCTTTATATACAAGCTGCGAAAAAATGCGTCCTTTGCACATTGTACACAGTACTTAATTAATGCAATTAGTTGGAAAGAATAAATAAAGTTTCAAAATACTGGTAAATATATGTATTTATTTGATATCAGCTCAACACAAAATTATGCAGTGATTTTTACTTAATGATGGAAAATGATCAATTACTTTGTCCAAATCGAGAGCTTTTGCAATTTTTCTCTCGATGAACATGATTGCTAAATTGCTTAATCAATCACAAGCATTCTGTTATGAAATTATGACTTAATAAAGCGCACATGGGAGAATGTTTTTTCACATCGGTGTGGCCCACCCTTGATCCATCCAAAAAAAAGCTGGTTATATCACTGTTTCTATGGGAGCTTAAGACTTGATCCAGTAAAACAGTAATCTTAAGCTAACAACTGTAAACTCATCAAAACTTAAGCATGTAGTATGAATTGGATTATTAAGGCTGAGATGTGCTGTATATTTGACAAAAGGAAACAAATTCATCTTAACGAACCATAGCCTGAATACATGGGACCTCGAAAATTCTTTCATACTAACGGAGAATTTGTATTAAGCGAGTTTGTCATAAACGAATAATTTAACATTATTTGAATATACGCCAGGCTGGGGATGGGAAAGATAGTTCTTACTATCAAAAATTTGTCCTAAGCGAGTTCATCTTAATGAGGTTTGATTGTATATTATATAAGTACATTTAAAATTATGTAAGAATTTTAACCATTTTTTCTTAAATTTTGTATGATTATAAAATAATTGTATTAATAATCATCAAATATATTTATGGACTGAAATTGAACTTGTTGAATATAATTTCTTAGAAAATAAATAGTGATTATATAATTTTAATATAATTTTGTAAAATATATATATTAATATATTATCACAAATAAATCTTTGAAAAATTTGTATATTTTTATTTTATTGTTTACTGAAATAACTATACTGAATATTTATTAGGAATTATTTGATGTTATTTTGGATGAAAATCAATTAGAAGAAGCTTGTGAACATATGGCAGAATTTTTAGAAGCATATTGGAAAGCAACGCATCCACCGGCCAAAACCCCTCCTCCTACAATTCAACGTCCAATACCTTCACCTCATCCATCACCAAGGATAGAAACTAGTTCAGGTGGATTATTGCGGCATAATACTACACCTCCAGCAATGCATTATAGATCTCATAGTGAACGACATCCTCGAGAGGTGAGATAAAATAAAATAACTATGATTACAAAACCTATATGTATGGTGCATTTACATAAAAGATGAAACAAAAATTATTTTTTGGATTAACATTTCATGCCATTCTCTTTACAGTTTGTTATATTATTTTACTGTTGACAATTCATCAAAAAGAGACTAATTTTTAACTTATTTATGAGATCTCAATTTTTGATCAATAATATTAATATGCAGACTACATGATGTCATTTCATAAGAATTTTGTCAGATGATTGTATTTCTGATTGTGACATTTTTTTTTAATAATGGGGTTTCAGGAATAAAATAGTAACTTTATCCTAAATAAATACATATAATTCTTGACTTGCAATGGGGTTAATTTTTGGCCTTCTCATCATAAGTCAGAATGGTCAAAAGAAAATTTATGGATTTCTCACTTCTGTTGTTTACAAGGACTATACATTATCTTAATAAACATAAAGATTACAAATCTACAAGAACAGACACAAAAAAGGATGTTTTCCTTATATCCTATCATTGAGTCAGAGACTCAAACCATTGAATTGCATTGACAATCACAGAAATAACTGATTTCATCATTATTGTAAGTCAAGGCAGTCATAAGTCAAGAATTGCCTGTATAATACTCAAAATAAACTTAAATAAAATATAAGAAATATAACAAACAGTAATCAGATATCAGCTATATAATCCAAGTATAACATCTAACGATTAATGCTTACATTTTTGTATTTAATTAGAAATATATTAAAACTAGCACTGTTTAGCAGATAATAATATATTTTTTATTTGCTCTATACTTTGCAATGTGCTGAAGATGGGTGTACCAAAAATATTACACAAGTTAAATAAATTGTGAAATATTTTATCTGCTAAATAGTGCTAGTGTTAATATATATCCCTAGCATTACATATTAATATAGAAGTAACAAATTAATGATTAAATTAAATTAGGCACATTAGCTAAATTTAATTTAATCATTAATTTCAGTTATTTCTAAGTTAATTTATAATGCTAGAATTATTTGGCTGATATTTAATTATTATTTGTTTATTAATTCAGTAAGTTTGCTTGAAGAAATATATTTAATATAGAAAAGTTCATATTCAGTTCTTAATATAATATTACGTATTAATTTTTTTTTGCATTATTTGCAAATAAATTGTTTATAAATTTTTCAAATATCTTTTTTTATATTTCTCAGTAAATTATTTGATTTAAATATCATTTCATAAGGCATATTAAGCAACTAGTATTAAACACTTGAAAATATATTTATACCATATCTAGTTAACATAGA
This sequence comes from Olivierus martensii, assembly GCA_000484575.1. NCBI lineage: Eukaryota > Metazoa > Arthropoda > Arachnida > Scorpiones > Buthidae > Olivierus > Olivierus martensii. The sequence goes on from AYEL01063655.1 coordinate 2,630, forward strand.
TGAAGGCAAAGATAAAAGATTTCTTAATAAAATTTTATTTACTATATCCTGTTATGTAGTGTATATTACTCAAATGAAAGCTGAAGATAGCTTTCTATAAATCAAAAAAGTTTCTCTTAGAAAAAGAGTAATTAAAATAATTTTGATATTATAGAATTTGTTTTTCTTTGTTAATACATTGTTTGGTAGATAATCTTATTTATAATAAACAATAATGTACCAAGTTTTGCTTCAAAATGTTTCTTAAATGTTTTGTTTTCAGATTTCAAAAAGTTATTTTGTTTTAGATATTGCACATTGCTGAGTGACACTATTATGCAAGCTTTCTCTGGCCAGCAATCAATTTGTTAAGACATCTATCTGCCTATCATTTGGATAATGTGAATAGATCCCGCATATGCTTTTATCTAACCACAATCAAATTCATGGTACTTTTTCTTACATATTTCAATGACATGACATAAAATGAATTACATAGCCAGAGGTTTTATGGATTTTTCACTTTTGGAACATTTCAACAATATATTGCTTAAAAAGTTTGAAGTTTAGCCACATATCAGATAATTCAGCACTACACAGTAGTAATCTTTAAAACTAGAACTTATTTATTCAACAAGTAATATTTTTGGTTAATTCAGCTATCTTCAGCTACATACAAAAAAAAAAAAACACTTTAAAATACAGGCTAAAGAATGATTACATTCAACCTTTTGGCTTCCTTGGGTCACATTTGAAGAAAACAATTGTCTCGGGCCACACATAAATATACTAATTCTGATGATAGTTATTAAGCGAAAAGTTTGTAAATAATATATGATATCCACCATGACAAATAAGTAAAAACGTCATACAGGAATACCTCGATTATCGCGATTTTCGAATTATCGCGGTTTATAATTTGATACCAAAATTCCAATTATTGTGATCCAAATTCGAATTATTGCGGTTTCGAGATGTAGCCCACTACATATGTAACCAGAATTACATTTACCCTCCAAGTAGCTCTCTTAAAGCACTTCGTTTTTATCCAAGGGCGTCTACTCACTGCTCATCAGTAACTGTCCGCCATTGCCTGAAGTAAATGTGGACAAGGCCAGCTTAAACCCGGTAAGCAAACGATGCACCATATCAGGGCGCCTTAAGAAGGAGGGTGCCAAAATGATCATTTTCTCAATATTGTAAAGGTGCTGAGTAGATGTTACAAGGAAGCTGCATCGGGGCGCGGGGATCTCTAGAGGAGAATCTGCATGTGGACTATACTGTAAATAACTTAACTTAATCATAAAAGTTTGGAAAGTACAGATTTATTATTAAATTAACAATATTTGAATCTGTGTTAATAAAAACACAGATTCAAATATTGATGATTTTCCTTATATTCATTTAGTAGGCAAATTCAACTCTTATTAAATTTGAGGTTTATCATTAATATCATTAAAGAGTATTAATTCTAAGCTTTGAACTTGTCTTGGAAACTTGAAGTTCATGTATTTCTAGTATTGAATAAATAAAGGAATATGTTAATAATAACAGAACTATTTTAATTATCAGAAGCATTTTTAAATTAAATTACCAGTCAACTTTATTCTGCAATATTTTATGGTAAATAAATTACTTTAAATTTTAAAACACACACAATTAAAAAAATAAAATACTTTTATCATAATTAAAAAAAAATTATCAAAAAATTTTTTCTTGAAAAATTTGCTTCAGTCAATATAAACATCTTTGGTATAAAATTTATCAATATGAATCTATAACATGAATTTATAACTCAGTTACAATCAATATAAAATAAAATTTTATTTTTTGTTATAATTTTTATAATTTTAAAAAAATTGTATTGAGAAAATTCATTTAAAATCTTAAGAAAGAATTTTTGTTTTAATTAGGTTTTACAAAGACTTATAAAATCTCGTGGAAAATCCCAAAGTCGAAATTTGAATGTGCAAATGGTTGCTGCTGAAAAATTAGCACAGTGTCCTCCTGTAAGTTAATTTCTTTTTATTTAGAAATAACAATACAATAGGTCCTTGACTTATACAGTTTCAACTTTTGCAGTTTTTAGAGATACATGGATGCATCAGACTTTTAATTTTTGTTAAATTTCCATAAAATGCTGATGAAAAATTTATTAAACAATTTACATTTTTGGAAAAATATCACTTATGGCCATTGTTTTTCTTATCTATAATTAAATTTCATTTGACCATTCTCTTTACTTAATGCACCCATTCATGTATATTAAATTTAAGCATTGTTGAACTTATATGGTTTATGATTTACCTGGAATTTTTTTAGCATATTAAACTGCATAAATTGGGGACCTACTGTATATAAAATTATTTTCTCTTGTTATAATAAATTATAAGCAAATGAAGTCAAGCATATATACTGAATAGTCATTTTAATAAAAGAAATAAATGTTTTCTTTGATCAGATATTTGAATTGAAGCATATTTTTGCTTTATTAAAGTGAATAGAATGAAAATTCATATTTGACTGCTTTTCTGATAACAACATAAGTTTTAAAAGAAAATTTATTAAAATTAAAAATATATTAAAAATCAAAGGACAACAGTTATTTGTTTCTTGCTATTTTTACCTCCATAGCATTTATCGTCTTTAAAAGTTAGTCTTATTTGGTAAACATTTAAAAAAAGTCCAGTTTCATCCATGTTAAAAACATTATCAGGCTGATACTCTTGTAAAATTGGTTTTAAAATTGTAGTTTTCCACTGGCTACAATCTGTCTCAGATACGCATCCACTTTCTCCAGAAATAACTTTTTCTTTGATTCTGTGACACTACTTAAATTTGTCTAACCATCCAGAACTTGCTTGGAACTCCTCATGTCCTAATTTCTGTGCATATTCCATTGCCTTTTCTTTTATGAGTGGTCCTGAGACAGGCATGTTTCTATCTCTCACCACCTTCAGCCATTTCAACACTGCTTCATCCATGTCATTGTACTTATATGTCCTTAATCGTTTTCTGTCAGCTCCTGCAACTTCATGACTTTTTAAAACAGATTCCCGATTTTTTAGTATTGTTGATACTACTTTGTGGAATCCCAAATTTCTGCACAACATCTTTTTTTCTCATTTCCCAGTCCACATCTTTTAGCAATTCCACTTTTTCCGTGACACTCAATGACTTTCTCTTTGACATGGTAAACGATTTTAGTAAAGCTGAACAAAGAATAACTAAAATCTCTCGGTTCAGTTTTGGTTTTGGTAAAGACTAACTAAAATCTCTCTCTTCAGTTTTGGTTTTAAGCCAATTAACACAAGTAACATACGAAACCGAAACAGACCTCTAGAACTTTACACTAAACCCTTCTACAGTACAAATCGACACATCTATTTTGTTTATTTGTCGGCTTTTTCTAGCCAGACCCAATCTAGACTCCTTACCTTATCCTTTTCCCTCGCATCTGAAATTAAAAATTTCGATATATAGAAATTTTTTTCAATATATAGAAACAAATTTCAATGGAAATTTCATGGGACTAACAAAAAACTTTGATATATGGAGGTCCAACTGTATATTATATTGCAGATTAACTGTTTCATATGATTATTTATCATATGAAACTGTATATTTAATATCAGTCATAAACTATAGTTCTCAGAATTTTAAATATATTAAATGCTAAATTGAAACTTAATTTTATTGTAATTTGATACAGTCCATTCCATGTAAGTAGAATGGATTCTTTTAAAATTATAAACTTTTCACTGATGATTGCAAATACAGTTATCAGTGAAAAGTTTATAATTTTGTTATAGTTAGAAGTACCAAGCAGACAATTAGTCCCAACTATATGTTCAAATACACCAATAGAATTCCCAGAGCAAGGTTAGGTTCTGAAAAGGAAATAAAAAACATCCTATATTTCTTAAGTAGGAAAACAGAACAGTTTATGATATATAATTTGTGTTCTAGTATTCAAATAAGTTGATATTACTTCAGATAGCCATTTTCAGCAATGGAATTTCTTTTCCATACAAACTTTGAAGTGTAGCAGCAACAATCAAATATTTTTAAGTCATATTGATTATCAGATAAGACATCTATAAATGCTTTATCTGTCTTATAATTAAGATAATTTTAACATATACCAAAATATCATAAATTTTTGCCTGAAAACCATGGCAAAACATCCAGGGAATAAGAAAAATTATATATTTCTTTGTTTGCAATAAACTCCTGTTTCTACACCAGATTTTGGAATTATTTATATGCTACACTAATCTATCTTTTGGAAATGATATATAATGTTGTTAAAAATAATGGAATATCAAACAGGAACAAAATAGACTTTAGTTCTGTTGAAAGGCTTGATGTGAATTTGTTTTTCTTTGTTTATTGATTGTACAGTCGGTTGCAGAAAGATCCGAACATCGTTCATAGGGGTAGCATAAGAGGAAGTAGTACGGATTACAAAGTCTGGAAATTCCAGGCACAGTTACGGAGAAGTAAATGGACTCTTCTCGTTGCGGAGGAAACAGGGGACGGGTAGATTTCAGAGATGCGAAAATTTCAATGACGTAATTGACATGATTAAGTGCTGTTATGCGATGTTTGCTGTATTCTTCCAGCACTTTCAGTTTTTACAAAACATTGAAAGACAATTTTAGTTTTGAATATTCTCCTTATAACTTGTAAGAACATAGTATTGAATTTCATTTCAAACTAGATTAAATTATATCGAACTTTGTATAAATTTAATAATAAAACATAAATAAGTCATCTAAATATATATGTCCCTGGAGTGATGTAACCACTTCTCAAAAATCTCACTTGTCATCCATGATTTTTTATTGTATTCATAGCCAACTTCTAATGACTTCACTCCTTTAAAACATCTTGGCTGCTTGCGTTTGAAACTGGCACGGTTAACAAAATTTTCATACGGTAATAGTTTGTCATTGTATTTGGGCTTTGATTGTTAATAAAAATAAGCGAATATAAACATACTATCAGGTTTTTACTATTGATTGAAAACTTGTACGTAATTATAATTGCATTAGAAAAATGTGTAAAATTGGGGTTTTTTGGGCCCCCAGAAGTCGGGGCCCCGGGCGCGCACCCGGTGCGCCCGCCGTTAAATCCGCCTCTGCCTACACTCGAAATGTAGCTGATTTGAATTTTTTTCGTTATAACTTATAACGAACAAATATTCAAATCATCTTAACTATCTAGCACTTTAATAAAAACCCATTTTTTCTTATTAAAAGTTGAAAACCGATTGATAGTTTCGGAACCCCTAGAATTGCGGAACCCTAGGACATAGCCTAGTCGGTCTATAGGTAAATCCGGCACTGCCCTTCCCCTACATCATTTTTCAACATACCAAGTTAGATCCCTGAGTCTGAAGACACAAATCTGAAAACCCCTTCCTTTCTACTTAAAAATTTTTTCTTCAATTTTATGCAAAAAAAAAAAAAAAAATAAAAAGACCTAAAATAGTAGAACATAAGAATTAATTTACATTGGTATTTTTATTAGATACTATATTATTCTTAAATTTCCAAATAAACCTTCTAACAATTGGATATAAATTCCTTAGAATTAGATATGAGTTAAATTTTATACCAAACTCCAAATATGTTATATTATAGTATTTATTTTTCCAAAAATTAAGCGCAAACATTCTGTATGCGCTTAATTTTCGGATTTTTATTTTATGAAAAAAATTTTTTGTCATAGAAATGTAAAAATACTTACTCCCTCCCTACCATATGTCATTTATCGTCACAAATCTACTACACCCTCCCTCCCTAACAGCGTGACAAAGACATTTTCAGGATGGTCCACGCTCGTAAATCTAGTTAAGAGTGTAATCAATAAATACAGATGCGGAAATTTAACAGTACAGTACTGTACCACGGTTGTACTGTACAGGACCGGATCAATATACGATCGAGCAGAGCGACCGCTCAGGGCGCCAAAGGGCGCTAGCGCATTGTTTGTTATTATTATTATTGTAGTAAGACAATTATTTTTTACACAATTTAAACGGTGAGCGGAATTGGGCTGCCGCCCCTCATGTTCCGCTTGAGAGGACGCAACGGTAGGGAGAGGGGGCCTCAAGTTGTCAGTTTTGACGGTGACAACTTGAGGGGACGCAACAAAAATTTTCGTTCAGGGCGCTTGAAAGCTTTAGAGCCGGCACTGGTACTGTATATAGTTATGATTTCAACTCTTGAAGCAATTCGATCGAGAATCATGTAAAGAGAGAAAAAGATCATTAGACTACGTATGAGCTACCTATATGATGCTATAATAATGCAGCATTAATGTCAAACTTTAGAGATTTATAACACTAATGATAGACTATAAATTTCAAAATGAATGAATAATTTATAATAGGTCCGCAAAACCCTACAAAAATCCATTCTAAAACGAGTAATTACGTGACACATATATCGGAATATTGAGAATGTACAACACTGACTGAATATAAATCTTTAAAAATTTAAAGAGTATATCCGTTCAATTTGACGCATTTTATATTTTCTTGTGAAAAACTAGTTTGTAATACATAAATTTTGTTCAGAAAATTGTTTTGAATAAAAATGATAAAAAAAAAAAAAAAATGAATTGGAACGTAAATTTTGTTCAGAAAATTGTTTTGAATAAAAATGATAAAAAAAAAAAAAAACTGAATTGGAACGAAATTTAAATTTGATCATCTCCAACACGTTATTTTCCACATATCTAGTATCTGATATTTAAAAATAAATCAGCAACAACTTTAACTTCACACAAAAACTAAAGGAAAACTATAGACTAAACTATATACAATAAAACAAATGTTTTATTTCAAATTTGATTGTTATTCAACTTATTTAATAATCCTTACGATAATCTTACGCATAAACCAGAATTCATATAGTGTATTGTATATAGAATACGGGGTCCGGAAAAGTCGCTCCCTGCATTTCGCCCCTGAGTAGTATACAAAATTGCAAATACACTGTATAGTCAACTCTCGATATCTCGAATTTTTATTGAAATCCCTTTTAGTGGAGATTCGATATTAATGGTTTGCGATTGTTTACAAATTAAACCTAATTAATTAGCAAAAATTAAAAAAGTGAAATCTCGCTTAATTTTCATTTAAATTTTTTGATAACTTTACAATTAATTACGTTTTTTATTGTCTTTCTAAAGATGTAAAAAGTTTCCGAATTTTATTTCTTTCATAACTTTTCGTTCATTATATGAAATCGGAGAAATCACGATTTTCTATATGAAATGTTATATGAGATCGGAGAAATCACAATTTTCTATATGAAATATTACGTCCAACGAAATGTTTGACATTTTTTGATAGTGGCAAGTCATGAATAAAATAAGGTATGAATGAAGAAAATTAGATATTTTAAAAAATTATCGATAAAAAAAACAGTACAGTGTGTAAGTAATTCAGTCAAATAAATTTATATTTTATTATTTTAGACTGAGAATTTATTCAATTTTATGTTTAAGTTAAGAATTTGGAACAATTTATCGCAAATTTTACGTTTTTTATGAAGTCGGGCACTCCACAAAAAGTATATTCAGTTAGTAGTTCTTTAATGTGTTCAATATTATGATTTTTTTTAAATTAAACATTAATATATGCCGTATGTAATCGATATGCTTCGTTGTATAATCTGTCTGCAATCGATTTATAGATGAATTAATATATATAAGACGCGTACAAAGTTAATTCGATAAAAATAAATTTCTCACTTTTTATAACGCGTTATTGTCATTTTTTCTATAATTTACTAACCCAAAATAACGTAGATCATGATCAGAAACCCATTCAAAACAAGCCTCACTGAATTTATTCTTGAATTTCAATTGGGGACAAACTGTGCTACTGTAACTATAATATGGAAAGTAAATTTGCTATAATGATATTGCACTTGTTAAATAATTAACAAATTAATTAAAGATGTAAGTATTTTTCCATATAGTATTAAACGTTTACAAATACCATACACCAAAAAATGCTTCGTTATATATAGGAGATTTAAAGCGAAATAAAAAAAATACGCAGTTTAATCAGTGTAATGTTGAGAAAACCAAACTTTTCCGGAAATATAAAAATGGGTAAAAGTGCATCCGTACCTCTATCTGGTACTATACGGATATGACATTACTGCAGTTAATGCTATTACGGTAACAAGACCTAAATAAAAAACAACAAAGAAAAATTACTTCGACGATATTTTAATATTAACCGATTTACGGTTAAGAATAATAATAACGAACACATAGATAAATATGTAAACAAGATGAAATAAATAAAGTACGAAACTCGCGACGCGAATTGAATGTCGCGAGGAATTACTTTTCATTCGGGTTGTGTCTTCGTCTGCTGATTTTGTGTCGTCTGTAGCCAACAATAGTTCGGTTTTTATTTTACTCCTAACTTAAAATGCAGAATGAACTAATGCGTATCAAAAGAATAGTCGAACTTTTTCACGAACACATAGATAAATATGTAAACAAGATGAAATAAATAAAGTACGAAACTCGCGACGCGAATTGAATGTCGCGAGGAATTACTTTTCATTCGGGTTGTGTCTTCGTCTGCTGATTTTGTGTCGTCTGTAGCCAACAATAGTTCGGTTTTTATTTTACTCCTAACTTAAAATGCAGAATGAACTAATGCGTATCAAAAGAATAGTCGAACTTTTTCAAAATCATATTCTGATTGATTACCTTAGAGGCATTGCCTCTCGATATAAATTTGATTTTTAAATAATAATAATGTGCATTTAATATATTAAACCAAAATAAATTAGAATCATTACTTGATGTATTATTTACATTTTGTAGCCTATTCATTATCTACAGGGGGCGAATTGTCTGAGGCGAAATGCAGGGAGCGATTTTTCCGTAAACCATAGAATATATATTTATAGATGGTTTAAAATGTTTTATTATTTAAAATTATTTGATCTATCCATAGATAAGCAATATTTGGTGAAATATTGCTACGTAACTCCATTTGTTAAGTCATTATTCTATTTATAAACAACTTTTTAGTTTATGAAAATCAAATGAATACAATTACAAAAATTTAAATGAAAATACTTATTATATAACATCATAAAAATTAAGAATATTATTTTCAGTAAATAATTTATTTCAAGTTAAAAATGATACAAAATAAAAACAAATATTTCAACAATTCAAACCTTCTCCATATGAAAATTTTATGAAACCATTCTGATGATAATGGTAAGAGTGGTATTCCACATCAGTTGGTTTTATAACTGTGACAAATCAATTATTTTATCCTATCATCAGTAATTATTTGTACCTATAACATAATTGTGTATTTTTGTTTTAATCAAAAATTTAGCATATATAATTAAAATATGTATTTTACTTATTTCGATATACAATGTATACAACAACAAAAGCTTCTAATATTTTTATGATGATGAATTCTTATTTTACATTGCCATATTAGTAAAATAGATTATTATTCAAATGCTTTTTATGTTTTCACAAGTAGTTTTATTGTTGATTTTAATGAATTTATAACTTTTGATATAGTATTTTGATAAACTGATAATTTAAATTATATTACGTATACAAACGAATTGTGCCATCTGCACCTGAAGAAAAAATCCATGGCTGGATGGGATGGAAACAGCAATCTAGAACACCAAGATCATTTTTTAACGTGTGTCCTTTTAACTGTTTCACTGGAACTATTAAAGGATCTTGAAGCAAATCATTATAAACCATTCCATGAGAAACAATGACCGACAGGTCATCTGAAGCTGAAGCAAAAAGTGGATAACATTTATGTATTGCTACCTGCCTGATTGCTTTCTTATGATATCTAAGCATCTTATATGGTTTAGAAGAAAGATCCAAATCAAACCAATTTAGCTTAGAATCATAACTTCCAATGATTAAATTATCGCCTTGTGGATGAATAGCTAAACTTGACACCCATTTGCAATTAGCTAGTAATTTCTTTGAAAATTCTTTTTTTAAAAGATCATATATTCTAACATATCTTTGAGTAGCTATAAAAAATTGTGGTTTTAATGGATGAAACTGAACACATTGTACTAATCCTTTGCTCCATTGAAATGGTATCTGAGAGGTCCACATTGGAAGCTTGTGAATCACAATAGATTTACTACCAGCTTCAGCCATAACAGTAGCAAAATAAATTCCTCTTCCTTCCCATGTAATTTGCTTTATTTCTTTTGGGTGCAAAATAATAATACGTATTCCAGATTTGTATTGTTCGCTACTAGCTAATTTCCAAGATATGTTTTTATTCGTATTCTCTTCATTAACTGGTTTATCAGTGAATCTGTGATCAGTATTGCTTTGTATCAATCGGTCACCTACTCCTGGATTTATCAGATACAAATTATTATTAACAGAAGCAGCAATTAAATTAATATTTTTATCTGGACACCAAGCAATAGTTTTCACAATTCCATCTAATTTAATAATTTTCAGACACCTGCCAGTTAAAACTTCCCATATTCGAACAGTGCAATCATCACTACCAGAAGCCAAAAACTGTCCAGCTAATTCAACAGTTACACATCTAACCATATCTTCATGCCCTTGATAAATTACTGACTGAACTGAAGGGAAAGGTTGCAGATCTTTTGGCTTAGGAAGTTTAGGAATTAGATCTTCTGGATCTACATTCATTCTCATTTTTCTTTGTCTTGGACAAAGATACAGGTCAAGACATCTATCAAAGCGTTCATTAATGAAATTATCATAAGCTGGCACTAATCGAAGAGAAGAATATTTTTGAGGAATAAAATTTATTTTTCTTTCTTCTGGTTCTTGATCTTTCCATTTTTCTTCTTCTTCTTTTGTAAATAAGTATTCTGGTGGAGGATTATAGGATTCTTCGTGACCAGGAAGTTTCATTTTTGGTGCTGGAATATAATGCAGCATCCTCTTTGTGATATCTGGTTTCTCATCATTTTTCCAAAGCATATAAAAATTTTGTGTATTATCGGGTTTCTTTCTGGGTTTAATCCAACCCATTTTAATAGCATGAACCATCTTACTAACTTTTTGTTTTTCACTCACTGAAGGAATAAAACTTCTTTTATCTTCAGGCCTATTTGTGACAGGATGAATCATTGTTTTATAGGTAAAAAAGTCTTCAAATGGTTCATAGGGTTGAAAATTAACATCAGGATATTTTCCCTTTTGAATGCGTCGAATGATTTCCAAATCATCATCACATAAAAGAACATTTTGGCCCGTCATTTCATCTCTAACAGTACGCCAGTAATTTGGATCTTCTATTTTATTAATAAATTCTTCTAATTCATCTGTTTTCAGTGGCTTTAAAATCTTCTTACCATCTAGATTATATCCAATGTGGGGATAATCATTATACCATTCAATGGGAATGTTCCCTATAGTGTTTCTAACATCTTCTTCATCAGATGAATCTATAGCATATTCATCAACCAAAGCTTTTTTCTCACGTGTTCCATCGTTTGATTCATTTGAAGATTTCTCCAAATCAGACTGAGATGAATCTTCGTTACTATCATCATCATCATCTTCCTCCTCTTCTTCATATTCACTAGATTCTGAATCCAAATTTCCATCAGAATCATTTAAATTGAATGAAACAGATTTCTTCTTAACGATATCAGCCATGTTTTCCAACGTGCTTTATATCCAAAGCGCCATCTATAGTTATCAACTGCTTCTCGATGATTTTAAAATGATTTATAAAATTTTCACCAGTGTAATTTTTCATCACCAAGAAGTCTATGAAAGTTATTTCTTTACGCTTTATATTTTAATACGAAATAAATTTCTTAAATATCCTTCCAATAAATCAAGAAAAAAATTTGCCCATTAGCGCAAAAAAAAAAATCAAGAATCTTTGGTAATCACAAAAACAATGACCATCGAAAAATATAAAGCAATTTTTTCTGTAAGTAAAGATATCATTTCTGACTTATAAAGGTCAATAAGCGCCCAAACTCATATCTGAAGCAAGTGCAAGCATGAAGTGTGAATAAAATTTTTGCAGCCTTTTATTTCCAGAAATATTTTATTGTAAGTTATTAGTTTAGATGGGTTCTTGTTAACTTTCAATTTATATGGTTTAATATTATTTAATTATCAATTTTTTTTTTTCTATTATTTCTCAAAGTTCCATCTTTGAAGATACAGAATGGCAATCAGCAAGATAGAATGGCTTCATGAAAATGATGAAAATACTAGATTTCCCTAGACGGATTGGGAATGAAATTCCGGATCCTAAATCTATGATTATTTTCAAAAATTATTCAGATCTCCTTTGTATTTCCTTTCTTCATCTTCGGGCCAATTTCATTAAGGAAATTAGACATTCTATAATAGAGTCAATTGTAAGGTTGAAGGATGGAGTTCAACGAACCACGCCCAGATATCTCCTGAATAACTGGAGATGTGGACCCGAATCCTCTAAAGTAGTATGCGATTGCTTTACTATGTGGCCTTCCGGCTGACGTTAAAACTGGGACCTAGATTTCATTCGCTTTTTGGATAAAAAATTGAAACAATTCTACGTAGCCAATCTGTTCGATTCATAGGTTAATCAGACTAGTAACAGAATTCTTCCTTTCTCCGTCTTACGCTTCTTTCCAATTAGAGATTATTAAATAATTGAGCTATTCCAGAGACTACTATAAGCTATCCAACCTCTAATAAGCTAACCGGTGCATTGAAAATTGAATCGATACCAAAATCCAAACCTGTGAAAACTGAGAAATAGAATTAGGATATAGCTTTTTGCCACTTCCAGGCATGGATTTTGGATCATCACATCATATTTGCCTGTGAAAACAACAAAACCTTGCGTCCACGACAATACACGTAATTTTTATACCATATATTTTATTTCATGTACTTCTAGCAAGACACAAATTAATTATCTCGGAAAACAAACAAATACATTATAGCATTAGTATTATTTTTATACTGTTGAAATGTTTTTACTATTCTGTGTTATTAATATACCATGTAATCATTTTTATTTCAAATAACATATAAATATAGTATCGTTAATATATTTTCCACGCCGAATTTTTAGTTTATCAATATTAGCATTCAAAATTTTTTCCCCACCAAAGCCTGATAGAGTAGCTCCTTTCTGCTATAATCACATCACTGATTCGTGAGTAGAATCCAGTATTCAATTCTGAATACATCGTTTTTTGTCAGTTGATGACACCAGATCTCAACCTATTGGTTGCTAAGCAGCATGGCAATTCAGGCTCTGCTATACGCCATCCATCCGTGAAGGAGAAAACCGAACTATAGAGAACGGGAGATAAAAGGGCCGATCTCGAACTCCTATATAAATTATCTAAGGGGTGATTTTTTTCTGTTAACAAATATCACTACTTTCCACTCGAATATAATATTAAGTGGCAGAGCGAAAGAAGCCCTGCTATAGACTGCTCACCACCCTCCAGAAGGGTCGGACCAAGGAGTCGCACGGATTGTAGAAGACGGGAATCGAGATGTTGAGCCTGGATCTCATGAATGAATTTTTCAAGGGTTGATACCTGGGTCCTCCAGAGTGGAAAGCCGAAGCATTTCCATGCATATCACTACAATATTTTCTTCAAATTTAATTTTAATTAAATTTATTATAATAAACATAAACTAAGCAAATACAATTAAAGATAGAAGAAATATGATACTAATTTTTTTTACGCCACTTTCCATTCAGGAAGAATATAAGTGGCGGGGCGAAACAAGCTCTTCCACTGGCTGCCAATCCCTGCAGAGGGGTCAGCCGGATTGTGGAGGACGGGGATCGACGGGCCGGGCCCGGAGTGATAAATATTTTCAAGGGGTGGGACCCGAGACTCGGGTTTGATACCTGGGTCCTCCAGAGTGGAAAGCCGAAGCGTTTTCACACCGCCAATCCGGCCGATTATGATACTAATATTACTTTTTATTAGTAATTTTGTTTTAACAAAGTTACTAATAAAATATAATATTAGCATTATATTTCTTCTGCAATGTGTATAGAAATAACTATACACCTATATTACTACAATATATACATAGATGTATATATGTAGTCCTCGACTTACGACGGTGTTCCGTTCCAACATTTCTCTCGTAAATCGATTCTGACGTAAAATGAAATTATAATAGTTATTATACTTTCATAATTCACAATGTTTTCACTAAAATACATGTAATAATATACAATAAAAACGATAAAAATAAGAAATGATATAGGTATGATAGATAATAATGTAAAATCACTCATTAAGACAATTTAATTTGTAAGCTGAATTTTATAATTTCGTTAATCAAATGAAGGTATCCCTAATAAAAGTCTTATCATACGATGATGCAAAATTTTACTATTTTATATATGTATGTGATTTATTACAAATGATTCTACGTAACGTGACTCTCGTAAATCGATTCTGACTTACGTCAGAATCATAAATCCTCATAAATCGATACTGACTTACGTCCTCATAAATCGATTCTGACTTACGTCAGAATCGATTTATAATTTCTGACTTACGTCAGAATCGATTTATGAGGACTTTTTTAATTCTTGATTTGTTTGTTTTCTGTTTTAATATTTTCATAAATTACGTTGTTTCTATTTAACTTAAAACAATTAAACTTAAAGCTTTCCATGCCTTTTTTTAAGTTGAAATTTTCAACAGTAATATTATTTTTCTTACTGGACATGACAGAGTTACGACAAGATGCAATAATAAGGCTTTGCTTGCAGACAAATGGCGATGCTGCGATGCGTACACAAAAAGCAATGTGATATATGTTCTGTATATATGTGCAAGCGGCAAAGTTGAGTTAAAAAATTTTTAGCCGTCGTAAGTGCGAATCGTCGTAAGTCGAGGACTAGCTGTAGTTATTTTCTGAATACACTGTATTTTTTTAAGTTTTAATTACTATTACGTATAATAAAATTAAAATATATACATAAAGTTTTATTTTATTAATATAGCTTTTTTAAAATCTGTCAATTTTAATATATATCTTTTAGAAGAAATAAAAATATTTTCTAAATAATCATTAATTTTATTTATAACTTTTATATATATATTTTTTTTCAATAAATAAATTTCAATGTGGCGACATCTGTTGTCAAAAATAAAAGTATAGTATTAATTACAATTTTATACAGTATTTAATTAATATTTTATGTGAAATTTTTAAAGCATAGATCATTATTGTTCTGACATTTATTTATATTATTAGCATAAGTCGATAATAAAATTAATAAATAACAATTTACTTATCATCTGTAAACGTCTAAGAGCATATTCGAGGTAATAGCTTTAAAAATGTTCAAGGAAATGCTGAACATAGAATATTCATCACAAATAAATTAAGCATTAATTTAAAAAAAAATAAAAAAAAAAGGAAATTTGTCAGGAGTGGGGTTCGAACCCACGCCCTCCTATGAGGACCAGATCTTAAGTCTGGCGCCTTAGACCACTCGGCCATCCTGACACTTAACGAGAGCTTCGTTACATAAGTTATATGTACATAATAAGAAATCATTATTATTATAAATTTGTACTTGTTTTGTTTATTTTAAGAAACAAATCTACATTAATAACTCTAATTTCATTTATTTTTTTTATCAATATTATTAAATTACCTAAATCGTAACGTAATTGCCAAAGTGAACGTTTTATAACATTTTACTATTATTTTATAACCAAACTTTAAATTATAAAACTATTCTTATAATAATTTATATATGCTTAGCTGTATAATTATAAATAAAATTTTCTGTTTTTTAAATGATGATAACTCTTTAACATACGCGCGTCGAATTTAGAATCGTGTGTCAGAAGAGATTTGTGTACAGATCGTATTTTGTGCATTTTTAATTAAAATAAAATATATTTTGAATTATTTTCGATGGAGAAAATTTCGTTTGTTTCTGAAGCTATTTTAGAACATGGGAATGATTTTTTCCAGCTGCAAGTGTCGACATAGTCCGAAAAGGTTTGTTTCAAAGTTGAGGCTTTAATTTTTTTGTTTGGAATGTTTTACACGGAATGCTTCTTCTGTTTTCATAATACAGTTATTATACTTTCATAATTCACAATGTTATCACTAAAATACATGTAATATACAATAAAAACGATAAAAGTAAAAAATGATATAGGTATGATAGATAATAATGTGAAATCACTCATTATAACAATTTAATATGTATGCTGAATTTTATAATTTCGTTACTCAGATGAAGGTATCGCTAATAAAAGTTTATCATACGATGATGCAAAATTTTACTATTTTATACATGTATGTGATATATTACAAATGATACAAGTTTACATTGAATCAAAAGGGCTAATACCATTGGAAAATTCATAAGTCATGAGGGGAAAATATAAATGTGTATATATATATATATATATATGTTATATGTATGTATTTATACATATATGTATGTATAATCTATTCTTAAAGTATCAACAATGCTTATGGCAAAGAACATATTTATGTACTATAACACAAGTAATGTATCTTAAGGAACATGAACAACCCTGTCCACAAGCAGATCATTTATAATCTTACTAATACATTATGAAAAATGTAAGGCTATTCAAAAATAATAAAGATACAAATTTGTATCTTTATTATACTTTATATCATAAATATGTTCTTTGCCATAAGCATTGTTGATACTTTAAGAATAGATTGATTGCTTATAAGCAGATCATTGACACACACAGCTGTCAATAAAGCAATATGTACATAGTTTGCAACTACAGAAATATTAACATTATTGCAGCTAGATTGTCTACAAAAACTTTGTAATATAATGCATTTATTTATTTTCTAACTCTTGAATGCTTTTAGTTATGATATGAACTTTTTTAAATAGTATCGGTCTGCTAGAACATTTTAAATGTTTTATTTTTGATATTGCAAAATTGCATGTGCAATTTTAAAATATATATATAGAAATATATATATTTTTAAAGTATTTTAAAGACATTAAACTATCTTAAATAAAATAATTTGATTCACTTACACAATTAAAAATATAAAATTATCCTAAATGAAAATAGTTCTGGTTCTTAAAGACATAAAACTTTTCTAAATAAAAATAGTAGTCTGATTTTCCTACTTCAATTTGTTTATGGAAGTAGGATAATCAAATACAGCTTTTAAACAAGTAATATTTTAAATTCATAAATAAATAAACATTTTCAATTTCCAAAATATCAAATCTTAAATGATTATAGAAAATGATACAGCATAAATGAATTCTGACTTAATGTAGAAGAAGAAATAACATTTATCCCAAATTGTCTACTTGAGCATAATTCTTCAAGATATCTCTCAGATAATATGCATAATCCATAATTGAAAAATGACATTTTGCAATCTTAAACTTAAAATTACAAAACAGTTTTATTTGTTTCTTAATGATAAATGCATATCTTAATCATTTGTTTGTTGGTGAAGCCAGAGTCACTTATTTGCCAAGTTGTGCACTCAATTACATTTCTATTGTGTATATATGCCATTTAACATTTTTTAGAAAAAACAGTGCATACACAAAAAAATTTTCATAGTTATTTTTTTTATAAAACAAAACATATTCTCATTAAGAACATTCTTAATTTTACTAATAAATAAAATACACATTGATAGATATTCTTATATATATTTGTTTATATAATTTTTTTAAGTATCTATAAAATAGGTTAACTATATATAAATGAAAATGTATGATTAAATTAATGTAAATTTTATCTATAGAGAGTAAGGATGAATTATTCCTTTAGTCTGAACACGTCTTTCCTTCGACAAGCATTTATCCATTGCTTTGCCAAATTTCGTTTTTAGGAAAAACCAAAGTATTTAATTTTCGATTCCTTAGTTTTCCTTGAATAATTATTGCATTCAAAACCTGCACAACTTGGCATTTTGTTTAAATTTTTATACACATAGCATTCAATAAGCACAGAGACAAATACTGAATTAAATCTGACTACTTCAGCAGTTGTATCTTTAAATGAAGAAAATTTTAATGGAAAAACAATTGATGTCTCCATATGATTGTAATTGTCTTACTTATATTGATACTAATACGTCAATACTTGACTTGTCCCATCAATTCTAATGATTTAAAATAATATCAACATGAAGATAATCATCAACTACTTAATATGCTTCGGAATAATTTGCCAAAACTGGAAAATAAAAAGGAATTAAATGAAAATAAAAAGGAATTAAAGGAATTAAATCACATGGATGAAGAAAATGGAAGTAATTCGCATCTGACAGAAGATCCAGATCATCAAGAACAAAACGATAACTATGGCGATGAACGAAAGAAACTTTTACCAGAAATTAATAAAGATAAAAATTTGGCAATGTTTCTTTCGTTACCTGTACCAGAAAATAATCAACCCAATTTACTACAGATTATTAAAAAAATGACTGAAGATTTGTACCAAAAAAAAAAAAAGGATCAAAGTTAACACAGAATATTTTAAGTGATGCATTTTCCTCCTTACTTTAATGACTGGTCTCCGAGAGGACAAGTTGTTGATCGTAATAATTATTACGATGTTAATTACAATAACTGTTGACTGTACATTTATATTTCAAATTCTCTTATATATATGTTGACTGTACATTTATATTTCAATTCATTATCTCATATACGGGATATTTCTCATGTAATAAATTATTTTAATATAATTTTTGGGTCCCTTGGATTTTATTGGGCCTTGCATTTTGTACATTATTGATTGCCTCATATTTAGTTCACACTCTCTCTAAAGATTATAATGTAAATTAGATAATTTAAATGGAACTTATAATCATAATATAATTTAGTAATTACATGTAATTCTTATGACAATAATGTAGTCAGTAAATTCGGTGACTGGTTGTTGCAATTCAAATGCATACAAGTTTGTGTTTGTAATGAATTGCGATGTACCAAAATTATCTTTTTTCTCTGGTTCCGTAATTTTGTCTTCAATAAGTTTTTTACGGCTCTACACATAATAAGACAAAATGTAAAATCTATATTTCTGATTTATCACTCCGACTTGATGTCAGGGTTCAAAATGAATCTAATTGTAAATTGAGAATTATCAACTTAAAAAAAGTACAGTTATTACATATATTACAGTATGCTGTAATATCATAGTTATTCTTAATATTGCTTTTATGCTGATCATAAAGTTTTCTATTTAATTATATCAATTTATGATTGTTTCAACCTCTATCTTTGATTTCCTCCTCAGAATCTTATAAATTCAATTTTTCTTAATTGTTCCTATTTTCTAGAATATAACTGCAAATTCTTCTTTCTGTACTTAAGTTATAAGGACTATTCTTTTTAAATCTGCAGTGTGCTGTGTGTTCAGAAAGGCACCTTTACTTATGTTTATTATTCACATCATTACCATGATAATGTTAAATGTTATTAAAAACATATGAATTATGTATTAAATATAATTTATTAATACAATATTATTAATTTATTATGCAATTTGTATAATTATAAATTTTGTAATAATTATTTTCTTTGATAAATATTAGTAATAAAATTGTTTTTCATAAAAATAATTTTATTACAAGCTTATTTTCTTCCATTGAGAACTTCATTTAAAAATGTGTTCTTTTATAGTATATTAGTTATTTTTGTATTCAATCAAAATTGATAATACTTTTCAAAATTTAGAGAGATTAAAAATCTGTTTACTTCCCAATGTAAAACTGATATAAAAATAGCACTCAGGAAAAATTTCAGAAATACTTTTAATCTACTGATCATATTGGCTATAGCTCAGGAAGATGCACAAGCAAGCTGAAAAAATTTCTCCTAATTTATGCTGTTTTTTTATTCGAGATTAATATTTTGATTACTTATATTAACCAAATCTTAAAGAAAGATATTAAATTTCTGACATTCTTGAATTTTCTGTGCAGTTGAAAATTGCAACATATATGAAATGATAAAGTTTTTGGCATAATAAACCAAGATAATATGCTTTTAAATAAAAAAGTTCTGTTACAAGCTTTTAAAACATTAGATTTAAGTCCAGAAATACTATCTAATAGTAATTCAGTATTAGATCAGAGAATAAATTTTCAATATAAATGTGTAAATATGTATTATTAATAAAATTAATTAAAACTTATCAAATCTTTATTTAAACCATCAAGTAAAGTTGAATGTTCTAATTCTTTTCAACATTTGTACTTACAAATGACCTTTTTGACATATATATTTATGAGACAAACTGAATTTATGAGAAAATGCATTATTTCAGTTTAACAATGTCAGACTTAATCTCTTATAATATTAACTCCTTCCAGGACTAAATCAGTTCTTGAAGGATATACAACTTTGAGATGGCCAACTTCATCAACAACTCTCATTTGTTCAATAATTAAATATTTTAAAATAGGATCACCATTCTCTTCATTAATTTTTTTCTTTCCCAAATCTAATTTCAATGTTTCAAAGAGTAGATTATCCATAACTTTTTTACAAGCTGGAAGACTATTACCAGTCACTTCAAAGAACATATCTGTTGTTTCTTCAGTTATCTAAATGAGAAAAAATTTTTTTAACAATAATTTATTCAAAAAATAAAAATAACCATTCTTATTTACTATACTATATATACATAAATTAGCTAAAAATGAAACATTTTATTCTGACTACAATAATTCAAAGAAAATTTTCCTACAATGTTGTTTACAAAGGAGTTCCCAACTTATTTTCTTGGCAATGCTATATAGCCATGGTGAACAAACTATGGCTTGTGAGCCACATGTAGCTCTCTCCTTATCTTCAAAGTGGTTTCATACTATGAAAGTCTGCTAATATGGAGCAAATATCTACTTAATTTAAAAAGTAATATATTTTAATTTGTTTATTTATTGCCAAAAGTAGTAGTCACATGAATCTATATGAAATAAATGCATGTGAAATATATAATAAACAATTTTTCAAACCATTGTTAAGATTACCTGAAAAAAGTGATGTAACTCCCATTGAGAGAGAGAAAACATGGCTCTCAAGTATTTGAGATTCTCCTATGTAGCTCATAGTAACAAAGTTTACCCATCCCTGCTATATAGCATAAGTCAAATTTATCATCATAACTTATTACATAAATATTACTATAAATTGAAAAAATTGTATTCTAGCCACAAGGCAATAAGATAACATGATGTATATGTATAATTTATCATATATGATAATCATTATCATAAAATAAAAGTTACCATATTTATTTAC
The DNA here is from genome assembly GCA_000484575.1 of Olivierus martensii. Lineage (NCBI taxonomy): Eukaryota > Metazoa > Arthropoda > Arachnida > Scorpiones > Buthidae > Olivierus > Olivierus martensii. The sequence goes on from AYEL01063655.1 coordinate 23,946, forward strand.
TACAGTATATACAATATACATAAGCTAGATAAAAATGAAACATTTTACTCTAACAATAAATCAAAAAAAAAATTTTCTACAAAATGTTGCTTGTAAAGGAGTTTCCTAACTTATATTTTTGGCAATGCTATATGCTATCATTGTCAAAATATCAGATCAGCCTATAAAAATTTGTAATATTTTCTAAAGATTGTTGAGAGTCATTGTTTGACTAGTTTTTAAATGTTAATATTAATCTGAGATTATTTTGTTCAAAGGATACATCATCAACTTTCATGAAGATTTGAGAATAAATAATTAACAAAAAATGAAAATTGATAATTAATACAAACATTTTATATTTTTCTCTACTGGATAGAATATGTAGTGTTATTCACTTTAAAATGTTAGCATCTAATCAAATTATAATTTTCAAGAATAACTCAGTGAATTAAAAAACTATTAGTGAAGAGAAAAAATTTTGTTCAACAATGACAATGCTAAACTGCACATTACATAAGGAACACTAAAAACAATTAAGGAGCCTCTCCCACCATATCAGATATTGCCCCAGTGATTATCATTGTTTTTGAGCCTTTCAGAATGTTCTACTGGGAAAAATTCAATACTAAAGATAATATTCTATTAAACACTAAACCAGAGTTCTGCCACAAAAATGGAATAAATTGTAGTAGTATGGCAACAAACTGCTATTAATGAATACATATCACTGATTAATAAAATTATGTATTTATTTATTTATTTCAAAATTTCTTAAAATTATTCACAGATCTATGGAATGACCTAATACAAAATACCCAGAAAAATTTTTACTTCTAATTTTTTTAAGTTGTTATATTTAAATACAGGCGTCCCTCGACTTTCGCACAATTCGCTATTTCGCACATTTTTAAAAATTCAACTTTTTAAATATTTTTGTCGATAAGAAAAAATTTTCTTCCATGAAAAACGCTCCAAAGTGCTGTAGCTCACTCTACATTCTCGGACACACATTACTTCTCACAATAGCAGATTTCTCAGAATCGTAATCACTATTGTTTTGTTCTGATAAAGAGGTCAAAACAGTTTGGGCCGATTGTTTAAACACGTTTTAGACCTCGGCTGCAGTATGAACCACAGTTTTATAAAGTTTGCATTGCATAAATGATGCGTCTTAGCAGATGTGGCTCAGACAAGGTCTAGAAAACTGGTTTCTAAAGTACAATATATTTCTAGACCAGCCACTACCCACGTTTAGAATCTAGATCGCATCATCTTGCACCTGCGTTAAATTTTCATAGTTTGTAGAATTCTCCATATTTAATTTGAATTATTATTGAGTGAAATATTTAAAGAATATATTAAATGTTTTAAGTGTAATTTAAAACATTCTTCAGTTTTTCACTTCGAACTTCCGCCATATTACTGACATCATTGATAGAGCCCAAGATACTGATTGGCTGAAAATTTTCAGACAACAGGGGCGTGTAGGAACTGTAGTAACAGCTAACTAAATCTTGACAAGTTTATAAAGAAAACTCCGAAAGCACTTAAAACACATCTCTAACTTCATTATGTATACATATAAATAAATACTTTAAAACACAGTTTTTGGTACACATTTTTTACATCCCTCTACTTTCGAACATTCAACATTCGCACACACTTTTAGGAACTAATTATGTGCGAAAGTCGAGGGCCGCCTGTATACAGCAGTTTCATATCTTTTGTGCAAATTCATTACTTTTAAGCATAAAATAATGCATTGTTAATTAAGCAGTTCTAATTTAATCTTCAATATTGTTTTATTGAGTCTACTGTATTCATGAAAATATCCTAAAAGCAATGTTATGATATAAAATTCAGATTTTAAATTAAAATAATAAGTAAGTTACTAAGTTTAAAGAAAAAGAAAACATATAACATTAATTCAGAAAATTTGATTTATTCTTTAACAAAATTTGTGATCTTGAAAAAGGCCTTTCAAGTCATATTATATATCAAAAAATAAATGGAAAAAATAATAGATTTTATAAGCTTTATTAAACTAAAAAAAAATCTTTCATGATTGCATTTTTTTTTTTTTGTAAATTCTTTTGCATTTGGAGTTATAGCTTATATAGGTATGTTTTCTGGAAAATATATATCTGAGCACTTTCTTCTGACAGTATAATATTGCCATTCTGAATGGTAATATTATGCAATACTGTTCAAGCAATGATGATATTCATGGCATTCTACAGACTACCAGTGCAAGCCTAGAGAAAAACAGGGGAAATAACTCTTCCATAAGCCATACTAATGTTCAATTTTGTAATGTGCTCTTGTATGACTTGTATTATACCTATTAAATATAAAAAATATTAATTAAAATTATTAATCACATTAGATAATATAAAATATAAACAATATAATTCTTAAATTCATAATGAAAGTTAATCATAAAAAAATAATACCTTATTTCAGAAGCAGTCTCAGGTTTTATGATAGGTGTCATCAGACATGATTTATAGTTATATCTTGCATCACCCATAACATGATAATTTGCTGGTATCTGCCTAACTTTAAACAGCACACAAGTGATTGTTTCCAAATATAGTACTGTCATGTATACTGCCTGGCCATCTTTCCACTATGTTTTTTATATACAGCTTGATAGTAGATACAGTCTGAACATTTAATGAAAAGTATCTCTTTATTTAGGAATCTTTCAGCATTTTCTCCCTCCAGGTGACTATAATCTTGTGTATGTGTGAGTGCAATCAATTGCATCATATACACAAGGGAAGCCATTTAAATTATAAAAATCATAACTAATCTAAATAAATAAAAATTCAAAATAAGCAAATAATTTTATTTAATTGTATTCTCTTTTATAGACAAATATATCATTTTAAATATTAAGATTTATCAACAGATTCTAATTTTAGTACAAATGGTAAGACCTAATAAATATAGCTATATATTATAGATTCACATATTTATTCAATATGTTGACTACAGTTTCACATATATTATAGATTCACATATTTATTCAATATGTTTGTTACTAAAGTTTCTACTTTATGTACTAAATGATAAATGCATATTAGGTTTTTGTTTTTCAGAGAAAATAAAAAAACAATCAAAAGTCAATATGAATTTTAAAAATCTAAATCAAGTAATTATTGTCATTCAAGTTTCTTGTAAACATTTTATCATGAATATAAAATAGAATCTTGCCCTTCTGTTTCAATACTTTATATATCTTGCTGAATCAATATTTTATAACACTTACTTTTCTTTGCTCTAATTCTTTTGAAGGTAGCTTTATAAATTCAGAAAGAAACTGAGTAATATAGGAGGAGCTCACTCTGCAAATTGCTCTACAACATAATGATTGACTTAAATTAGTCAAATCACCTATTTATTATCTGGAACATAGCAGTTACATAAAAATGTAGAGCTAAAAGTATCTGTCCCAAAGAAGTCAATGCATAATTTCTTGAACTTTGAGTCAATAACTTAGCCAATTTTGTTGACCAATTTTTTTTCAGTCCCCTTTTGTGTTTGAGGCATAGATCAACATGGGGATAAAGTATGTTTTATATAGAAAAAGTTTGCATCTGAGTGGGACATCTTTGGCCCATAGTAGTCCACAAATACTTCTATAAAATCCTTGACTGACTAATTCTTCTAGTAATTTCATTATCCCCTCATTCATCTCTTGAAAGTATGCTTCCTAAATATTTGAAGTGTTCCACTTTTAATTCCATGTTTTTAACTTTTATGTTGCCTGTGGTGCTTTCATTGACAGACAACTGGCTAGATAAAGTGAGATGGAGGGAGTTCACTTGGCTGGCCAAACACAGTTGGAATAGTGGATGGATCATCATCATAATTTCCTTTTGTAAATGATATCCACAAACAAAATCATAGTCAAGATTTTCCATATCATTTTTTCTTTTAATCCAATTTCATTTAATTCAATTATTAAGATTCTGCAAAAATTTTAAATTTTTGGCTATCAACCTAACAACTATTAAGTCTATTATGATAAAGTGGAGTGTACTAATAAATATTTGTAATGGGGCAATCCATAAATTTTGACATTTCCAATTTATGACAGCATTGTTTGAACCAAACCTATCATAAATTAAGGACCACCTTTATGAACTACATACAGAAATAACTTTTCTGATTTGTTTGAATGCTTTTTTTTTAAATTTATCATTATTTATTAATTTATAATATGTAATTATTGGGTTAAATAAAAAATATCTATTGTTTAAAATGGCTATAGCTTTATATAAGTACAATTTCTTTAAATTATTTGTACCTACACTAGGTGTTATTAAAGAATACTTAATTTTAACACAACAGAATTCTAATTTTAAATTCTTATTATTTAAAAACAAATGCAAATGAAAATTTTTAAGCAATATTCATTTTAACCACATATCACAGCAAAGAAACAGTTGCTTATTCAATATAGTAAATAGGATATTTATTACTCTACCTTTGTCCCACTACAGTTTGTAATTGGTGGAAATGAAATAACTTGTCCATTTTCATCTGACAAATATGGATAATTAGGTTTATCTTTTAGAAGATACAAATATCTGAAAATGAAAACTTTTTTGAGGAAATTTATGAAGAACTATCATCAAAATGATAAAATTAAAAAGTAATCTAAGAAAGAAAATCAACAATATATATAAATATTTATAACATTATAATAACTGCAATCTAATAATAAATTCTTTTAATGTAAAAAAACTCAAATGAAAGCTTTTGCTATTGTGATATTTTTATTTATGCCTATAATTTATATTTGCTGGTAAATACTTTTATAATAAATAAACATAGTTAAATAGTATATAATACTCAATTACTTATGTATTCCTGAATATGTACTTCGTTTCTTTTCTTTCCTGAGAGATTCTGCTTCATCTGAAAGTTGATTGTATAAAGTCAATGCTGTCACTTCATTTTTTCTTCCAAGAGGAATCAACTATTAAATATTAATAGATACATATTAAGAAAATATAAATATATAGGCAATATTAATAATATATCAGTTTTTACTTACTTTAATTTCTTCAGGTGCTTTTGCATTATACTTAATGTTTCCTTGGATTTTTTTAAGATCATGAGTAGCTATAGTTGCTAATGTTCTTTTCTCACAAACATTATCATGTAATTTAGTCTAATAAAATAAAATATATATATTATAATATGAAATAAAGATTTTCCGTTTTAAAACCTCTAATGGATTAAAATATTACTTTAAACTGATAAGATGTAATATATATATAAAATATGCAAAATTTAAAATATAAAAAAAAAAATCAATATTTATTTGAAAACAATTTCATTCTCAATCTTTCTAAATATTTTATATTTATATAATTCAAATCAATAAAAAATGTTAGCAAAGTATCTCAATCTTTTGTATTTTATTTTAATATTAGAAAAAAATAATAACCAGATAGATTTTTATGCCTTTTCTTGCTAATGTTATATGATAATTATTTAATTATTAAATTAAATATTAATTTAATTATTACAGGTAGGCCTCGATTAGCGCGAATAATTGGTTCCGTGAATTTCTCGCGCTAAATAATTGATTTTATGTTATTTATTGATGTTGTTCCTGGGGTTATCCAAATCTGGCCAAATTAAATCATCAAAACCAAGCAAAAAGTCTATATAAGCATGGATCCAGAAATGTTTTCTTTTCAAGATAAAAACATAGCTTGTATACATAACACCCCACAAAAGTGGACAAAATCATTTCCAGTTATAATATTCAGACTGTTCCAGTTTCAAAAGTATTGGTGATAAATACAATTCATTTTTTTAGTTGATTGCAAAGTATAGTTTAATACAGCCATTATGAAACTAATAGGTCTATTAAATTGTATGCTTTTACACCCAATATTATCTCAAAAAAGATACATTTCCAGATCTGTGTTTATATGAACTTTTTGCTTTGTTTTGATGAGTAGCATCTGTGGTTTAAATTTGTACAGACTTTTTAGAAGAACCCTGCATATTAACATCAAAGTATTCATATATAATGAATGATTCTAAAAGAAGTAAATATTTTTTATAATAAAGCAAGAATGCTGAAATAAAAAAACTGCAACTATAACCAAAATTAGAAATACACAATAGTTTTTCTTCATTATGTTATGTGCTTTATATTTTTACATTTGCATTTAAATTTTAATGCTTTATTAAAAATCATGCAAACTTATTTTTCTGATATAAAATATTTGTGAAAAACTATATGAAATTAATATGTATTGTAATTATTTTTATTTTTGCCTTTCGAAGAAAAGTGTATTTTTAATATTTTATCTATGCATTAATAAGAATAACAAAATAAAATATTTTCTAGTAATGAAATATAGTGCCAATAGAAATATATTTAATGTTGAAATAATTTGGACAAGTAGTAAGTGACCTATATATTTTCAATTTTAGCAGCAATTTTACCTGTACATGATCGTGTTTGTATTTGACTGTACCTGTCAATTCTTTCTATATTGTTGGTTTGAGAATTTTACCATATATGATCAATTGCGATAAATTGCTTAATTATTCTCCATACTTTCACCATTTTAAGAAATAATTTTTACTCATATGTATTTTTCAATGAAATTTTCAGTTCTATACTATTCAAATAATTTCAAAAAATCAACAATAAACTGTTTAAACAATTGCCAATATGGATTTAAATTATAATTATGGATTGCACAGCATAGTAAAATACAGCTAATCTACAACCATGCACTAATCACAAAACAAGACTATTGTACTAGAAACTACCCCCCACAAACAGACAAATACAAACACACACAAACACACACACAAACACACACACACACACAAACACACACAAACACACACAAACACACACAAACACACACAAACACACACACACAATTTTACTATCTATTTAATTAAACTTGATGGGTAGAGTGAAAGAAAATCAATGATTTTACCCATATATTGTTATGCCATGTTTAATGGAACAGGCAAACACTTACATATAAAACTGCTGCCAAAAACAAGAATGCCTGGTCTACTGTAGAATGAAAAATAGTAAAATTTTGTCATTATTTTTTTTTTCAGTTTCAATTATGTCAATAAATAGTAATTACATTTTTTCAGTTTGATTCATCTTTTAGATTTTAATAAATTTGGAAGTTGATATTTTTCTATAGAATAAAATAATGTCTTCCCCAGTGTATATTCATATTTTAAGTGAGAGTTTTATTTTTTAAACAATAAATAGAAAATGTATTATTTATTATAATAAAGAATAAAGCTTTTTAAAAAATTTTTTGTTAATTTTGTATTAATAACAGTGAATAATAATTTTAAACTGATTTATTTTAGAATCAACTGAAGATGTTGTTCCTACTGTTGGATTTTCTAGTGTAAAAGTAAAGCATAATCAATTTGATATTACTATTTTTGATCTTGGTGGTGGTCATAAAATAAGAGGAATATGGAAAAATTACTATGCATCAGTGCATGGAATAATTTTTATAGTAGATGCAAGTGAATCTGAAAGGATAGAAGAGTGTCGAAAAGAAATAACTATTGTTCTACAAGATGCTAGAATTAGTGGAAAGCCAATGTTATTGTAAGTAAAACTTACTTTAGAATACAGTGGTACCTCGGATTACAACTGAATTGAAGTTTACGAAAAAGCTTTTATAGCTTTCTAATTATACTAACCACCACTGAGCAAAAATTAAAAAATTGGATTCGGATTCAAATACATATTTTGAATTTTTATTAAAAATTATTCGAATTAACAGTTTACAGAATCAAATTTAATTCATTTTTCAAGGAGGGAAAACTTATTTCAAATTTCATATCTGTCGATCACTTAACCATTATGATCACGTGACGTGACGTCACTGTTATGTCAACTTTCTGCTAATAATTTCTAATAATAATGTTACTGAAGTAAATTTCAATCTGTTTTGTAAATTAAAACTAAAAATCTAAAATTCATTTCATAGTAAAGATTTTTTTTCTGTGATTGAGCATCTTAAATTTTATAAGAGAATTAGATTCGGAAATAGATTTGAAAAAATAAAATAAATTTGTATTTTTTGGAAAGCTGGGTTAGCAATCGGGAATTGGTATTAAAAAAAAGTAAAAATTCATACATGTTTTCTAATGAAAAAACAAGATAAAATTCTGTTTCGTGCAAGTTGTGCTGCTAATGTAATTTCATAGGTTTCCGAAGTGAAAAATCTTAAAAACAAGCAATTCGAGTTATAGCGATCTAACATTAATTACTTAAGTTAAATCATTTAACATTAAGGGCCAATTTCATCAATATCGTTTAATATTGCTGTTAGTAAACAATAAAATTGTTAATGTAACGACCATAATAGTAGATCGTTCTACCACGACTTTGTTAGCGATATTTGTTGACAGCGAATAGCTTACATTGTGATTAATATTCATATTCTTATCTAAATGTCCATTAGTCAAATTAAGACACGTGATAAGAAATGACGGTATATGGGGCGGTATACAATTCAAAATGGCTATTATTGGAAAAGAACGTTGTTTTCAGCCTGATAATTCAAAGGAACGCATATGGTATGTTTTCCGAGGTACTGTATATGATTTTTTGCTACATGTGAGATTTATTAAGTTAAAGATATATCTTTCCGATCATATCTTGAAAAGTTCAAATCTACGATTCTTGTGTAAAGATTCATCTAAAAAATAACCGTATATATTGAAAAATGCACCGAGTTTCTTTAAAAAATTAATTCATATAAAATAAAAATAGCATAAACCAGCCATTAAGAGTTCCTTAGATGAAAAAAATATGATTATTAACAATTGATTTTAAAGTGATTAATGATTTTGAATATGCAATTTTAATTCGATAATTATTTATTTGAAAGACAAAAAATAAACATATATAAAAATCACCATTAATAAATTTACATATCAAATTTTTTTCTGATTTTTAACATAACTTCGGAAACATATCGGACTAAACTTTGTTCTGATATGTTTGAATCAAGGAAGTTTGGTTTGAATACTCTGCACTGGTCTTAACACTTATTGAGACCACTGTTACATTTTGGCATCACAATTAAATCCGATTCATAGTTCGTCGGAACGAAAAAGGAATGGAACGTCAAAGTTGTCTTATTCTCAGTATTTCGCGCATTCCTTTTGACGTAGTTCCGTTCCTTAAGTATCTCAATCGGAAAAGTTGACTGCACTTCTATTTTTCCTTTTTGATATCCCATAAGTCAACGCCTATGTTAGCGAATTCAATATAACATCCTTAATACTAAAATATTATTATTTCACTCAAGATTATTTTAAATTATATTACAATTTCTTATTATAAAACCAATCTCATTGAATAACACTTAATAATAAATCTGAAATATCGGAAAAGAATTTTGGGATCACTACTCATGATCTTCTGTTTCTCCAAAGTAAAAAATAATAAATAAAAGTAAAGTAAGTTTAAAATATTCTCCAAAAAATTTTCTCTCCGAATTTATTAAACAAATATAATTTATCATTTTCTTCGTTAAATTTTTACCATATATGTGGATAAAGCCCACTTCTGTCCACACGTGAAAGCCACCTTATCTTAAACAAGTGTCGACCAAGGGCGTGCGCATTCTTTCTTCATTCCGTTCAACTATAAATTGCTAGACATTCAAAAGAAACAGAAAAGCAAACAGAAATTCTTTCCTTTTGCTTTTTCCATTCCGACGAATTATGAACCGGCCTTTGCATTTGATGACTATTGGTGGAACAGAATTTCTCCAGCACTGTTCAGTAGTGTTGAATATCGAACATCGATGTTCAATGTTTTAGTATCGATTTTTTTCTTTTTATGTAGTAGAATTGACGTTTGGGTTAAGTAATAATATATAATATTTTTATAAATGAAATTTTTTTATAATTGGTGATTTTATTTAAGTTTTTAGTTTAGCCTTAAGAAAATCGAACATTCCATCTGGCAATATTGATTTAATGCTTATATATTTGTCACGTGAGACACTTTATTGTCATTTAATTAGTATTGGAAACGCTTTCGGTTTCTTTTTTTATTTCAAAATATTTATATCTTTGTAACTCAGTACGTATGCCTCCGAAAACCTTTGTGGCAACATTTTGCTAAAATACAAGTAATTCTATAATTTGCATATATTATTCAAAAGAACTGAAAAATAGTGGTAATACCACTAATTTAAGGTGTCATCTTGAAAGCAAACATCCATAACTTCTTGGAGTTCAGAAAGACTTGCAAAAGGAAGAAAAATGCTATAAAGACACTGACGAAGCATCATCATCACAACCTCTCCCCACTAAAACAAAAAAAAATATCTGAGACGCTTAGGATCATTGAGGAATTCAAATCAGGTGAATCAGCAAAAATTAAGGTAAATCAAGCTTCTTATATTTATGGTGTGTAAAGACAATAAGCCATTAAGTATTTGGATGGTGAAGGTTTTCAACATTTTCGTAAAGAAAATAACATCTTAGTACAAAATTCCTTCTCGACCAACGATTAAAAGACTAATTTCCTATAAATATTGATATATTAATATGGTAGCCATAATCAAACAGTTCAAACAGAAATTTTGCTTATTGATCAACTGATTTATTAACAGACATCCAGAAGAGGCGTTACATTAGCTTGACTGTCCACTTTATAAATGAGGAAAGTAAATTATGCAATGTAGCATTGGACGATTTTATATTGTGAGAATGGTATACTAGTGAGTATCTAGCTAATAAATTAAAACAGTTGATAAAATACTGGGAAATAGAAGAAGAATATGTCAATGCAGCTGTTACTGACAATGCACAAAAAAAAAAAAAATCGATGTTTTCTTACGATGGTTTTATCGATGTTCAACACTACTTACTAGTGTTGAACATCTATAGGAAAACATCGATAAAAACATCGAAAGGTAACATCGATGTTTTTTGTACATTGTCAGTAATAGCTATATTAACATATTCTTCATCTGTTTCCCAGTATTTTATCAACTGCTTTAGTTTATTAGCCAGATACTAATCAACAATTAAAAGACTAATTTCCAATAAATATAGTAATATAGTATTCATAGTCAAACAACAGCTCAAACAGAAATTTTGTTTATTAATAACTGATTTATAGACAGACACCAGAAGAGGAGTTACATTAACTTGACTGTCCACTTTATAATAGATAAAAATAAGGAAATAGGAATATATATTAGGAAATAGATGAAGAATATGTCAATGCAGCTGTTACTGACAATGCACAAAAAAAAAAAAAAAATGCTATAAAGATGGTAATATGCTATATATCGGTCCCAAAAATATTGATGTTTTTGAGACCGATATTTTCTAACATCGATGTTCAACACTAGTTATGTTAGAATAATTTGTCACAAACAATAAGATATTTACAAATCCATTGATTTCCATAAAATCTAACATAATTTATGGAAAACCTCTAATTGTCATGTAAATCTTAGTTACTTTTCTAATGCACTATATATGCTATATATATATTATAGTAATATAAGGGTATAGTTACTTTTCGAATGCACTGTATAAGCTTATTATTTTGATAATATCCATTGGGATTTCGTTTCTGTATGTGGGAGGGATACAAGAACATTCTTTGTTAGAAAATTTTATCTTTCAATTTTTCTTTGTTTCTGAAATATTCAACATAGTTCTTTGATCTTTGGAAAGTTTAACTGATATCAAAATTGAATAAATCTGACAATATATAAAAGTCTACTTAAATATACTATATATATATTAATTATTATATATAAATCTTATTTTTGGACCACCCAGTGGCGTAGCTGATGGTTAGCAGACCTAGCGGTGCGGGGGGGCCCCGAGCTTCTTGGGGCCCCAACTCACCCTGAAAAATATCTCTAAAAACATCCATGTTAACTTTCGATGGTTTTATCGATGTTAAACATCGATGTTTTTTATAATAATAATAATAAGTTTTCCCATCAATGTTCAACACTAATTAGAAGCTATTGTTTATTTAAAAAAATTTATTATTAGTGCTATATTAGTGCCGGAAATTTCCAAAGATCTAATGTTAGTACCGCGTAATTATACGTTTTATAACAACTTTAAAAAATTATCGCGGCAAGTAATATTTTACCATAGAATGATAACTCACTATCACTATCTATAATATAAATCGATCATTAGATTACGAATGATCTAATAATCGATTTATATTTGTTAGCGTTTTCGATTTCTAGCACTATTTGTTTCAATCAGGTGAACCGTGATAGATGATAATATCCTATTAGACCTATTGTATTTAACAAAACAACTAAGCGAAAAATATTTTTTATACATTTAAATTTATGTTACATGTATGATTTAAAAAAACAAAAAAACAAAATTACTGTCTTAATTTAAAAAAAATTTATATTTTAATCATAACAAATTTACATATAAATATAAATAAATAATTCATTAAGAATAAAAAAACAAAATTACTGTGTCTTAATTTTAAAAAAAAATTATATTTTAATCATAACAAATTTACATATAAATATAAATAAATAATTCATTAAGAATAAATAAATTTTCAGATTTTCTTAATATGCATATGGTATATCTGAAAAATAAAAATTATATAAGAATATTTATTATTAAAATTTTGTAAAATATATTTTGTCATATAAAATTAGCAAAATCGAATTAAACTATTACCTGCACTGAATTGCATGGGGAACACCGATCCTTGTTGCTGTACCGGTGCTTGAGGGATGAATCCTTGTTGTTGAATTGGTGGCTGACCGAGGAAACCTAATTGTTGAGCTAAGGGTTGAGATGTGAATCCCTGCTGTGACATCACTGGTCGGGATGTCATTTTCGACTGTTGCAAAGTTGAAGGATTTGATTCTCTTTTCAAACATGTCTGAGCGTAACAGTTCTCAATTAATTGTTTTCTCTTAATATTATGCTATATATTTAATTACGAGCATAATTACCTCAAATACTCGAGGCAGAGAAGAATCTTTATTTCTTCTTAATTGATAGGCTAGACAGCAACGAATCATGAAATCCTCCTAATGCATTTAAAAAGTTATTTAAAAAAGGTGTTTCCACAAATCAATATATCTCTGCAAATCGAGATTATAATCCGAATACCTTTTCGTTTGCTTCTTTACAAATGAATTTAGACGTTTCTTTAATGCTTCCAACGTGTCTTCGAAGAGGTCGAGCGCAGGTATCGAAGAAAGTAAACAACTGAAAATGTTTATAAATGTTGCAATAATAGAATTTAAATGGTTTAATTTTTAATCAACTGATATAATTTATACCTTGGATTTTCCGTTTTCTGTCATACATTTTCTCAAATTGTCTTGATTTTTTGCCACTGTATGTAAAAAAAAATAATAATAATAATAAACTATCAGTATCCAGCAGATATCCAGTCAGCATCGTACTGGATAGCTCCCTCTAATGGCCATTTCCAGCAAAAGCGTAGCAGCCGAAGTAGAGGAGTCATGTGGCATAATACTCAATATTGAGGTATTACACTCTTTTTATTAATGATTAGAATCTGGTCATCACATTTATAAACACAAATGGGATACGACTTGCCATGAAAACAAAGTCAATTTGCTACATTGTCGAAATTACTTTCGCGTCCGCCATGTTGATCCCATCAACATGGCGGACGCGCTATCAATGTTACAGACGGCTTCGTTTTTCTAGCATTGTGGGAGCCATCCAGTGATCAATACTCACATAATTATTAATATTTTTGCCTCGTTTATTATACAGTATTATTCTTAAAAAAATTATTATATTAGTACCATATATTAAATAATAAACAATAAGATATTTATCTTGAAATTTATATATTATTTAATATTAAGAGAAAATGGACGGCTTCGTTTTTCTAGCATTGTGGGAGCCATCCAGTGATCAATACTCACATAATTATTAATATTTTTGCCTCGTTTATTATACAGTATTATTCTTAAAAAAATTATTATATTAGTACCATATAATAAACAATAAGATATTTATCTTGAAATTTATATATTATTTAATATTAAGAGAAAATACTTATAACCAAAATAATTGCCATGAATGCTATTATACTTATTATTACAATATATTAAGATTAAAATTGTCTTCATAAAATATATTTTAAACTTACCACAATATTTATCAACAATGTCAAATGCATCCAGACTTATTCCTTCTTCTACAAACGTCAAAACAACCAGAGAAAGTAGTAAGAACTTCATTTTCTTTAACAGATTCTGTTAGTATCTCCAAGAAGCATTTGGATATTTATACACAAAAGTAAAGTCTACGTGGGAGTTGAATCGCCTACTCTTTCATATATGCAATAATTATCGCAAACACATGATGAAATTTTATCAATAATAACCCATTTTCAAATATTTATTATTCAATGTTAAATAGCGTAATCAAAATAAAATTTTATATTCATAGTGTAAAGAGATCTGAGCAAACATCAATCCATAACAGTGCTCATCCTATTTTGAGAAACTAAGGTCTAGAACAAGGAGGGTAGAATTAAATCTACTCTCCTTGTTCTTCACTTGTTCGAATCTATGCAAATAACAAAAATTTATTCAATTTAGAGATTTAAATAAATGAATTTAATTCTAGAATAAATTATAACAGAACAAATGGAATTTTAAAAATGCACGATTAAATTCGATTTTACTCAAAATAAAATGAAATAATTAATGATTAAATTTCAAGACGATAATATTCAATTGAAAAGAGATATTTTCATAAAAAAAATTGCTTTAGAAAGAACTAATCGTCTATTTTTAATAAATTTTAAGTTTTGAAAAAAATGTAAAACAAAGAGAGAAGGGAGAAAGGAAGAATTTTTTATACTTCTAAATTTAAATAAATTATTAAAAATTTTAATTTAACTAGAGCTAGTAATTTTTTATTTTTATTTTTTTCTTTTTCTTTTGTATAAATTTCCATCTTTTTCTTTAAAACACTAATATTTTCCTCTCACTAACGAACATTAAAACGGGAAAACTCATTATCCTTGACTTCAGTTATTTGCCCTACTTTACATAATATCCGTAAACGTAATTTAAATGCAAATACAGTGTATTATATGTAAGTTATATATATTTTTTGCTATCTTCTTTAAGATTGCATTTATTGTATAATCATTTTGAAACCTGTGCAAGGTCTGCGGAGGTAGTCATATTTCGTATATATAAGTGACTCCAATTCTGATACCAATGTAAAGAATGCGAAAGTAGGCTCTTAACGTCCTGGTATCAAGAGCAGTTTGAAGCATTATGTTCCAGCACGTCGGATATGAAATGTCACAAGTCGGGATATGGAGAATAAACAGCGGTCAGAATTCCGAAGTATGAAAGAAGTGACAACACAATATAATTATTAAACAATATTTATAAAGCTAAATTATTTATTATAGAAAGAAGAATGCGTATAGATTTAGAGAAACATACTTTAGAATTTAATCTAAGTGGGCGAATTTGATTAATCAATTTAAACCAATTCTATTTTGGGATAGATCTGAAGAAAGAGAAAGCTTACTTTATAACTTATGCAGACATTACTGGTTCTTGAAGTCGTATCATCGTCTTCAGCTAATAATCTGGGTTTAATGACACCCTCGATGCGGATTGATTCCTAAATTCTACAGTCGCGAACAATCACTTACATTGCCCAATCGTAAAATTATATTTTATTAATTCCTTTCATCCTCTTCTTTTTTCGTCCCTTATGTCGGGCCTTTATATATCTGATGAAAAATCGATGCAAAAGTTCCGTTTGAAACAGAGAAGTTGTAAATTATTGTTGGGAAATCACGATTGCTTGACACAGTGGTCAATAATTTTTTAAATTCAGATAGTGTCTTTCCCTATAGAAGGAAGTAGAATTGTTTGTATAGTGTTTATCTCTCTCCACATATTTTAACAATAATTAAAGGCAATTTTTGCTTTTATCATTATGCTAATGGGTGGGCTTTAAAACTGAATGTCTCACTACAATAATCATTTTTCTTACTTAAATTCTGCAAACAGCATAGGATTATCGTTTATAGTTAACATTATTAGCTACAACAGAAAAAATGTCATACAGTTTACTATTAATATTGTTACATTAAGTATTATGCGATACAGATAGTTCCTCACTATTCGATATTCTAAACATAATTATGAAAATTATTTTAAAATTTTAGACAACATAATCATAAATTGATAATTAATATGATTTGCATATATAACAAAATATCAAAAATAGCGAAACAGTTGACAATTATTGCAGATGTGGTGATTCCATTGATATCGACAAAATTATTATTGTAAGAGAACTTAAAATGACAATTATTAGAATTATTGAGTAAAAAATCTTTAAAACTATAGTTCAGTAACAATAATATGACATTTACTCACTGTAATTACACAAGCATTCTAACCAGGAATGTCATTAAACTCAGATTATTAGCTGAAGACGATGATACGACTTCAAGAACCAGTAATGTCTGCATAAGTTATAAAGTAAGCTTTCTCTTTCTTCAGATACTTCAGATTCTTCAGTAACAATAATATGACATTTACTCACTGTAATTACACAAGCATTCTAACCAGGAAAGATGATAGAGAGAAAAAGAAAAAAAAGTTAAAAATAAAAAAATTATATAAATTTGTTTAATTTCTTTTTATAAATTATGAAAAACAAAATTTATTAAATTAGTTTAATTCCATTTTTCAATATATCAAATTATTAATACAGATCATACAGGAAAATAATAATATGCATTTTAAAAATATTTTTTTTTAATGCATTTCATTAGAAGATGCCTACGCAAGTGTAACACTTGCAATAATTTATTTATGTTAAATAGTTTTAACCCAATAACATCAATTTTTTTATTTATTTAATTGCATTATTTACACAAGATTGTAGTAGTCAGCCTTGATATTATAATTAATTGAAAAAATCGACACGTGTCATCAATTACATCTCTCATAATAGTTTTTATTTATTTACGTTTTCATTAAATTATGTAAAGAAAAAGCACTAAAAACAAGAGAAAACAAGTAATAAAAAATGTCTCCACATCATTAAAAATCACACTATTGTTACCATATCAAACATTAAAATTTTGTTACAGTATCGAATAAAGCATTCTCTGTATGTTTTCTTTAACTCGAGTCACATGATTTATAATGCAGTATACTAAGTAAAATTAATAATACAAATTTATACAAAATTACATTTGAAGCAATCAATATTCTAAATATTTTTAATGTAGTTTCAGTAAGTTCTTTCATCGATCGATGTTTCGCGTGAAGATGTATATTTGACTCTTTTTATTTTTAATGAGGTATCCTTAATACCTCATTAAAAATAAAAATTTATTTTTAATTATTAATTATTTTTAATGAGGTATCCTTAATACCTCATTAAAAATAAAAAGACTCAAATTTAAATCTTGAGAAGAGTCAAAAAATTTTTCTTAAAAAGTTTATTACGTTCAAATTTTGTTAAAGGATGGAAATTATTCTGATTTTTTTTTTTCAAATAATTTATTAAAATGCCAATAGACTTCTTTTTAAATGCTTACTTAAGAAGAAAATATTCATTACGTTCAAATTTTGTTAAAGGATGGAAATTATTTTGATTTTTTTTTTTAAATAATTTATTAAAATGCCAATAGACTTCTTTTTAAATGCTTACTTAAGAAGAAAATATTTGAAAAATTAAAATTAAGACAGGAATATATTTATTTAAGAAACAAAGAGCATCGAGATTGTTGAAAAGTAGTGAAAAATCTATTACTGCAAAAGAAAATATTTGAAAAATTAAAAAAGAGAATATATTATTTAAGAAACAAAGAGCATCGAGATTGTTGAAAAGTAGTGAAAAATCTATTACTGCACTAAATCCCATCAAAGAAATCTAATACAGTATATAAAAAAATAAGCCAAGTACAGAACTAAGAAATTAATATATTTGATACAAATTAGATGCTGCTACTTTAGTTGACATTATTTTACTATTTTCTTAAATCGTCAACCAAGCAGTCGCATTTAAACTGTAATTAAAGCCTAACAAATTTAAATGCGGCTATTTGGTTGACGATTTAAGAAAAAATAAAACGATAACGTCAACCAAAGTAACCGTATCTAATTTGTAAGAAATATCCTAATTTCTTAGTTCTGTATTTGGCTTATTTTTTACATATTAGATGTTTTTGGTGGGATATCATTTATTTTTTAGATGAAAACCATTTTTCTGAGAGTGAATTATAACAACAATGTATTAATATATCATTAAGTAGCTTCTTTATTTTTAATTCGATTGAATCGAAATTTTTAAGAAAAATTTAGTAAATTAATAAAAATAGATACAGTACAGTATATCGAATTTGGTGAACGATACGACCAATAGAAGAATTCCTGATGAAAAGACCTACAATCAATCGGGCGAACTTTGGACCACTTTTTAGCTTTTTTTCAAAATTTGACCATCTAAATACAAGAAAACAATTCATGAATGAACCGTTGGAATTCATGTTCATTGAAGTTAGGCTTTTATATAAATTGTAAAGGGAATTTGTATTATTTCGCAGACAAGCTATTTTATAGCCCCGATGAAAGTTACCTTTAGTTGGACAACTTTGGACCACGTGTTAAAATCAACTTGTAATTTACATATTTCTGCAAATTTGAAGTTCAGAACTGTGAACCACATTTAGAATCTAATAAATATGATTATGAGAAAAAATTGCCTTAGCTAGCTGCATACAGAAATTTTTTAATATATTTTAAAGCCTAACAAATTTAAATGCGGCTATTTGGTTGACGATTTAAGAAAAAATAAAACGATAACGAATGAACATTTCAAATGTTGTTTGTAAGATTAATAATTAATATTAAGAAATTTTTTGTAGTAGTAATTATTTGCTTCAAAATTGTTTCATTTGAAAAAATAACAAAAAATTTTTTCTTCTGGAAAGATAACAGTATTAAAATAAAACTTATATTATAAATAACTAATAAGTACATCAATTATGTTCTTATTTACATCTTTTCAATATGATAAGTGTTTAAATATTTGGCATAAAGTAAGAAAAAAAATCAATGCAAAAGCTTATATAAATTATAAGATTATGATGGAAACCATGATTTGATATCTGATAAACTTAATTGCAAGGTTGAAGAGTTGGATGGCAAATGATCTGACTCTGACTCCTTAAACTTTGTAAGGTCTGACTCATGACTCTGGGAAGTTTAAAAATCTGACTCCACCCAAAAACCTCCAACTCTGCAACCCAGGATTGCAGAATTGGATGGCAAATGATCTGATTCTGACTCCCTAAAATTTGTAAGATTCGACTCTGACTCCCAACTCCGGGCTGTTTAAAATTCCAACTTCACTCAAAAATCTCCAACTCCCTGATTCCTGACTCCAACTCTGACTCTGCAACCCTGCTTAATTGTGCTGATTATATAATTTTAGAAAAATATCAGTCACAATACAGAATTTATCTTCATAGTGACTTTTTATCAGAATGATATTCTTGGTTATATCTTTTTCATTATTATTTTTTTTCTATAGTAGTAATATTTAGAAACTTAAAGACTTGACTTCTGTACATAATGCATCCATAAAAATGTTTAATTATTTAGAACAGTGCTTCTCAAAGTGTGGGTCGCAACCCCATATGGGGTCACGTTTCTAAATTTTGGGGTTGTAGGAATTTTAGCAATGTTTTAATTTGTATTCCTAGTTTATATATTTCTATACCCAGGGTCGTGAAAATATTTGATCACATAAAAGGGGTCGCCAAATGGAAAAGTTTGAGAAGCGCTGATTTAGAACATTCTTTACATGTAAAAGAAAGGAATGTCCATTGTTTGTGTTTTCATTGCTGATCCCCACATATTGCATATTACTTCTAGTGATCATCAAATGTTAGAATAATCATTTGTCTGTATTTATAATCCTAATTCTATATTTTCTGTAATTGTACTTTGCTATTGTTTAGATTATTTAGATTGATCAAATTTATTTTTTCTTTATAAAGTAATTATCTTAGAAGATTTTACTATTTACAATTTATTAAAGAATATTTAACCAATTTTTATAACAGAGTTTGTTATAGAAGTTCATACTATTTTTATAACATTTATTTTAGTGCAGTATTTATTCTAAATTAAAATATATTTATAATTAATAAAATTACTGCAAAATTTTCCCCATCTGTCAGTTGTTAGGTGGCATTACCATATGGTGTTTCACATCAGCATTTTTGCTTGCACTATATCAGATAATGCTAAAGAAAATATTGAAAAATATTTATGAAACAAATTTTCTTAATAACTCTTATGGATTTATTTTATAAAATATGTTGTTATGAAGTAATAGTTTTTATAATACTAAAAATTAACCAAAGTAAAATATATATTTCTGTTCACTAATATGATATTGGAACTAATACAGGGAATCAGTACAAGAATGTCCAGTAAATAGACTATTAAAATAATAAAATAAAAAAATTAATTTTTTTTTAATTCTATTATTATAATTTTTTTATCATTATTTTATTTCAGATTAATTAATAAACAAGATATTCAGGGTGCACTGGATGAAGCAGAAATATGCACTATGCTTGAATTAGAAAGTATTGTCAATAAGCAAGAATGTCCAACTCGTGTGGTAAGATAAATAACTTTATTATCAAAACTAATATGGGTAATTCTTATTCAACATATAAATTTAATTAGCTATAATTTATTATACAATTTATGATCTATTATTATATTTACTCAAATATAAGATTAATATTTTCATAGATTACTAGTGATTAGAAAAAAAAAGGGCTATTTTAGATTTGCATACTTAGAAAATACTTTTATTAAATTCAATATTTAAATTATTAATATTACTCTGCAAGTTAATAAGAAGTAGATATAATACAAGAGCTTTCGGTTTTATGAAAATTTAAACTATATAAAAAATTTTTATGTATAAAATATTTTTCAAAAATCATCTATAATTTAGTATACATTACAATATATATAGTGCTAGATTTATGATAGAATTTTGGACTGGATTGTAAGTCACTTTAATTTTTGCTAATGCTTTTACTTTAGCAACTTCCATTTCAGTATTAAACTTAAATAATTACTTTTCATATGTCCCATTATGTTTAACTCATTTTCATAACACAATTGAATTCAATAATAATATTTTTAGCTTAGAAATATCTTTATATTCCACATCATCTTATTTATAATTTATCATCATAATTTTCTATGGATAATTCATCGAAAAACAGTTAATTCTTCTCAGCCCATATCTGATGACTTGCTCTAAAATTGTGACATTGTCAGATAGCAACTGCCAAAAGAAGATGAATAAATGGAAGATAGGGATATGGAATGTTCAGAGTCTAAATAAATGTAGCAAATTATCAAATACCTACTATGAGATGAAAAGGCTACAGACAATTATCCTGGGAATCTCCAAAATATATTGCTCTATTTGCTTTACAGATGATGTAATATTAATCACCAGAAAAAGGGTCCAGAGAAAAGAAGAGAAAATTTATGATAATATTGACTAAGGGAGGAGTTTGGAATCAAGTTGAATTACAGCTATTAATAAGAGTGACAAAAAAGAATGCACATTCCAAATTAATAAACAGTCAAAGTGGTAGACTTCTTTAGGTACTTAGCAGCCTAATAACTAAGGAAGGAAAAAACTTACCTGAAAGTAAAATCTAAAATTACTCAAGTTAAACAGGTATTCTGGAAGTGTAAAGACTTCTTCAGGTATGATTTAAATTTGCCTGTTAAAGTAAAACTCTTCAAATGCTACATTTAGCCCATTATGCTGTATGAATTTGAGATCTGGATTTAGATGAAAGAAATTGAAAAGAGAATTTCAGCATTTTATATTTGGTGCTTTTGCTGGATGCTGAAGATCAGCTGGACAAATAGGATCACCAACTCTGAAGTATGAAACAGAGCTGAGATAGGTCTGCTGGAAACTGCTAAAAGGAAAGGAGTTTGCTGGCCATGTATAGCAGGGGTCTTCTGGCAATGAAATTGTAAACACAATTGAAGGATTTACCAGAAGGATGCTCAAAAGACCAAGAAAGAGGTGGATAGATGACATTTTCAAATGGCTAGAATATAGTTATTACCAAAAGGGGAAGAGATTCACTCAAGACAAAAGAAAATGGAATTTTATGATGCCAAACTCTGAATCAGAGATGGCACCTGATAACGATATTGATTTTTATAATATGTCTTTAAAATTATTATTATATTAAAAAAATTATAAATATTTTTTATTGCGATAAAACAGGAAACGTCTTTAAGGATTTCCTAGTTTATAGAATTTTGTAGATTTTGATGTTATTATTATTTTTAGACTTTAATGTATTATTATTAATTTGTATTTAATTTTTAAGCTTGATGGTATATGTTTGTTGTATTATACGGTTATGTATGATACTTTTGTAGTGTCTGTAAATTGGTCCTATGACGCGATGTAGTTTCGTAGGGATATTTAGCTGGTTTCTATTTTAAGGTTTACCTAGTTTATAGAATTTTGTAGATTTTGATGCTATTATTATTTTTGACTTT
>AYEL01063656.1:0-22069 GCA_000484575.1 Olivierus martensii
TAACTTTGGACCACCCTGTAAATATGCATTATTTCTTTGTTTGTACTTTTTACAAATTAGATATAGCCTCACTAATTTTTTTATAACGTACAAAAGTTATATTACTACCGTCTGTTGATTATTTTAACTTTTGTACGTTATAAAAAAATTAGTGAGGCTATATCTAATTTGTAAAAAGTACAAACAAAGAAATAATGCATATTTACAAGGTGGTCCAAAGTTACCCCCGCTGGTCCAAAGTTCGCCCGATTGACTGTACTCTTTTCTTCATTTGGCCATACTGGACCGTATTTTTCAGAAACCCTTAAATAACATGAGTAACATTTACATTCCAAATTTGTTCGAAATCGAGTGAACGATGTGATCTATAGAGACTTAAGGTTAGAGACATTTCTATAGAAGAGAATAATCCTTTTCTATATCTTTTAATTTTAACCCAATTGGGCCAAAATTTTCATAAGATTTTTGTTGAATTAGGATAAATCAATATTCCAAATTTAATCAAAAATAGTTACAACAATGCAATATATAGAAGATTTATGGAAAACGGATCCCATTTCCCTCTTTATTTTGACCCAATTGTGCTGAAATTTTCAGGGGTCCTCAAGTAATCTAAGAAATACTTATATTCCAAATTTCATTGATATCGGTTGAACGATGAGACCTGTAGAAGTGTCTACGAAGAGGAAAAGAAAACCGATGCTTTTTTTGGTCGATTTTTGCAATTTTTAAATTGCTCTAGTTCTATTATTAATTGGATTCGAAACTCCAAATTTAGCAGTCGGTGTTCTATTGTATACTTTTCTCTAATGTAATTGTCAGATTACATTCGAGAAGTGTAACTTAGGACCAAAGTTACAGCGAGTTGAATTTTGGCAGTAATGATTCCTGTAATAAGTCAGTCAGTGATTATTAAACTTAGCTTAGGCCCGGGTTTGCAAATATCCTGTTAACTTTAACCACCAGTACCTGTAACTTTAACCCCGTTATCTGTTTTGAAATTGTTAGATAAACGCTAATTGGTAGTTTAATGTCAGTAACTACTTTAACTGTAGTGCTGAATTTATATTTCTATTTTGTCTACCAGTACCTGTAACTTTAACCCTATAACTTTAACCCCGTTATCTGTTTTGAAATTGTTAGATAAACGCTAACTGGTAGTTTAATGTCAGTAACTACTTTAACTGTAGTGCTGAATTTATATTTCTATTTTGTAATGTTATTCAATTATTGTGTAGATTATAACATTTAAATGCAATTATCAAAGAATTAGTTAAAATCGAATGGCACAAACTATTAAATTAAAAGATAAAAGGAATATTTACAGGCAATTTTCTAAATTATAACTTATTAAGATTTATTGTTTAGCATTTTATCATCACATTTTTGATATAAAAATGCCAGTACATCCACGATAAATAAAGCTCAATACATTAAGGCCGTGACACACTGAACGCGACGCGAATCGAATCAAAGATGTCAGAAAAATTTGCATCACTCGCTTCGCGTTGCACTTTCGTGCTCGTCATGTTTCTTTCACTCGCAACGCGAAGCGAGTGAAAGAAACATGACGAGCACGAAACATGAAAAATTAACTCGACATTGCAGTCGAGTTACTTGTCATGTTTCGTGGATTTGCCGAGAGAGGTCGTTTGCGGAGTGTAGTTGATTTTTTATTGAAAAGAAGTGATCGTATACTTTCGGTATTATTTTAATTTCATGTCATATAGATACGGTCTTTTTTATACTTCTAAAACAAATTCTACATCTGAATCCCAACCACACAGTTGAACTTTCGCCATTATCCAAGTATATAAAACATTCGTTTCTATTGGTTGATTACTTCCTTCAGTGTTGCCGCACCGTATGGTTCGCGCGTGCTGATTGGTCAAAGTTCAATTTTTTCATCTCCTTTCGCGAGGCTACGCGCGTTAACTCGAGCAGCCGCACGGGAAAAACTAGTCCAAGACACACTGTACGCGCGTAACCGCGCGAAGTTGCTTTCCTATGCTTCGCTTCGCGTCGCGTTCAGTGTGTCACGGCCTTTACTTTCACTCCAATAAACGTCGCATCTATTATTTTTTCGTAGATTTATTATAAATGTAGATTACTGAAGGTCTCTATAATATTTTAGATTTATTAAAATTTAATAATTCTAAAATACTAATTCGATTTTATGCCGAAATTATTTGTTTAACATTTACAAATTATGGCTTTTAATAAATGTTACGCTGTTTATTAGAACAAAAAAGACAACTACTGTATTATTTTGGCTATACTCCAAAATTACACGTGCAAACATTTTTTGTGAATAATTTTTTTACAAGAGAAAATTTATTATTTATTAAAATTTATTGATTTAAATTATAATTAGCAGAATAATAATTAAAACGCGATTTGAAAATACAAAGCAGGGCAAATTTTTTTTTAGAAACGAGTAAACATTTTTATTTTTAAGAATTGTAAAGTATTCATAATAAAAATATGACAAGTCGTATTTTGTTAACTTTTAAATGTTACTTTTTAAATTTCCAATATAATAATAATCAAAACGTCGTCTATCATTGCGTGAAATGGGAAGCCACTAACAGGATGGAATTAATAATTTATAACAAACTTTTGTTTTTGTTTTAACATTATAACAAACTTTAGAATCAATTCTAAGAATATGAAACTGTCTCAGGAAATCAGGTCAATGTCATTTATATCAGAAATGCACATAATAGTTATTTGACACTATCAATAAAAAGTTTTGGATAGCATTGATCCAGTTCACAAATGGCATTTTTTATAGTCGAGAGACGGATATCATCTGACGATGATTAAAATGTTACGAATAGAAGTTGAAATGGATTGTTTAAAACTTATAATGAAATCATTTAAATATTGGGTGTTACTATAGTAGAAATGGCTCTACCTATTGTAGCGTCCTTTGGAAAAATTGAAATTAACGTCCTTTCACCCCTTCATCTATCATAACACTTGATAAAAATGTGCTATAACTATAAAAATTGGCCGGATAGCCGAATAAAAAAAAAAACAGTCGATTTTCACCTTGTCAGGATTTTAATTCCAAATTTCATACATCTGGTTTTTCAAGAGAGATACTGAATTCCATTTTCATTCTTCTGATTAATCTCTTATGGGTGATTGGCCCTAAAACATATCCCATGTGTGATTCGATGGCATATCTAAAACATAAACTAATCTATCCTACTGTTGGCCGGATTAGCAGTGTGGAAATGTTTTTTTGACTTTCCACTGTAGATGATCCTAGTTCAATTCCAGGTCCTATTCCTTGGAAAATTTATTCGTGGAATCCTGAGCTACCTCATCAATTCCCCCATCTTCCATCATTTGTTGACCTGAAATAAAATATGATAATAACAAGTAAGTTTTGCCTTGCCATTTAGTCAAGCATTTAGTACTCTATAGAGTGGAAAGTGGCGTCATCTATTAACAAAAACAATCTAATCGTAACTATAAGTTTTCGGGGCCAAAAATCAATTTTTATTTAAATTATTTTTTATTATTTTTTTATTTGGAAAAATAAAAATTATATTATGGCTAAACGTGATGAATTTTTATAAATCTGATGTAAAAGTATACAACGAAAGGCTTGCATTTGTGATGCCATCAATCTTAATTCTACTTCATATATATATACATTAGAGAAGTACTATAGTTATCATAAAATTCGAACAGAAGAAAACATGTAGATCACAAAATGCATATTTTTTCAATGTTTTAGAATTATACCATTAGAGAAGTACTATAGTTATCATAAAATTGGAACAGAAGAAAACATGTAGATCACAAAATGCATATTTTTTCAATGTTTTAGAATTATACAAAATTTTGTTATTATTAGTAAATCGATAGTTTCAGCTTTCACCCCAGAAATCCAATCCAAATCCCACAACTCAAAACTTTTATATAAAAGATCTATATCTCTATATATCTATATATCTTTTATATAAAGATCTATACAGTATATCTATATCTCTATAGTCTGGCTGATCTCTTAGTAGGCCTAATTACTGCACGGTTGTGTGTTGTATTTTCACCCTACAGGATCTGGTTCAATTTCGGATACCCCACATCCAGATTTTTTTCAGGAGATGCTCGGTTCATTGAACGCTATTTTTATGTGACGACCGAACGGAGATTTGCAAAGTCGCGATCTAACGACTCTGCAAATCCAGAGTTCGGCTTGAGCTCAGGTCTTACTATTTTCTAAACTAAATATAATTAAATCCAAAACAAAACTAACAACAATTAACGTCGCAAAAACAAACAACCGGAAACTTATAACTAGAAGTGTCGCAAAAGTGTTAGATTTAAATCGACAACAACAATGTTAGGAACTTATGCTAGTAAATTGGATAAATTCTCAAAACAAGTTAAATAACAAAAAATATAAAGTTATTAGACTCCAAAACACTTACAAAGTGTTAAATAACACTTTATTTAAACAATAATAAAGCAACAATCAATTAATCAACAAAACTTATTTAATCTACTCTAATATCAAAAAATCCAACTATTCACGAGAAATAAACCTTAAATACTAGTACTCCACCACCGATACAAACTTCAAGCAATTTGTAGACCCGTACAAGAATTCAAGTGTCACTCAACCAATTTCACTTTAGAACCAACACCTCACTGTCTCGTAGGTTGCTTTTTTTATACTGAGTGACTTACAATCCCGCACTTCGCTCATTTGCATAAGTTCGCGTAACAATATAAAATTTATTAGCTTACAGAGTAATCAATTCATGTCATCCTCTTTACAGTTTAATTATATAACGAACAAAACATCGATACGGGATCATTCTTATATTCTCATATCGGATCAGTGATAAAACTTATTTAGATGACGTCATTAACCGAGAAAGCTCGTCTGGAAGACAGATGTCCGTCCGTAACACGTGATTGCTAAATACCGAGATGGAGAATGTGGAAGTAAGTCAACTCAAACTAAAATATGATACATTAGATAATATTGAAAATAACGATAAATAATAAAATAAAACAAGACAGGTCAGAGTTAACCTTCACAGATTGTGGATGCTGCCCATTGTAGATATTTTGAATAGCCTCACTATTTAGTATTTGAAGAAATGGAAAGCAGTGCAACACTGAGAATGACGACCCTTCGATGAATGTTAGTTATTTAAGATAGGGCCTGAAATACGTCCACATCTTAATAATCAGCAAACGATTAGAATGTTGTATTAAAAATATATACAAAACAGCAACGTTATAATGTAATTTCATTAGAATTATTGTGATAGGATTACATAAAATTATCCTAGAATAGCATTCGAATGATATAAACTGTGCATCCTAAATATTTGAAAATGGTATTTTTATGACCAAATATTTGATGCAACGATCGTTCATTGGATGTTAAGTAGATTTAATTTTTCAGATTGTATGAGAGGATTTTTTAATATTAATATAATAAATCAACATATTTGTTTTAACTTTTATTTTTTGGTTTCTAAAAATTTAGTTATCAAAAATATCGCGCAAAATTCTACTTCGGTAGCTATTTTATTATGCCATTATTCAATTTTAAATTAAGTAATGGCATAATAAAATAGCTATTATATATGTTTTGTTCTGTGTTTCAGGACAAAAGTTAAAACTGTTATTGTATTAAACACACAATTAATATTTATATTGTTAAAATTAAAGATATGTTGATATTTAAAAGCATTTTACAAATTTTCTAAAAATTACAAAAAATAACTAAAGAAAATGTAATTATCATCTTTTATAATACAATTCTATGTATTTTACTAGAAAATTCTTCAATTATGCCTTTCAAATTATTCCATCACACGTATCATGTGTTCAATAGCAACGTTAATTAAATTGATTATTATTCTCGATCTATACTCGACCGAAAGTAATTTTTATTATTAGAATATTGTAAATTATATTGCGATAGCATTAAAATTTCGGTTCTAAATATTCCGCAACAATTTAAAACAATACAATTTGAAATATTAAAGTATTATTATTGTTAACATCGACAATCGCATGTAATAATTATTAATTTAGTAGATGCAGGAGTGTCGTGCGCTTCGACATTACTTACTTTGCTTACCGTGTTCGCCAGGTAGCTGCAGTCTAACGTGATGTCTGAAGTCTATTAGTATTGTTAACACAGAAATAAATCTTGATCTATATAATAAACGAATAAGAAACCTGAATCATAACCATCTAATTGACTTGGTGAAAATTGTTAGAAATAAAAGCTAATTTTTGATTTCAACGTTTTTAATTTGGAATAGGATGGTTACATTTTTTATTAAATAATTAAAATTAGAATCTATTATCAATTATCTAAATTAATAACATGCAAAAATTCCCATTTGTGACATTTGATTTCTACAATGAGAGATTCAATAAAATGGAGGAAATTTTAAGAAAATAATCTACAAATTATTTATCATATAATGTTTTTTATATAAATAATAAACTATGATTCGAAAAAACTTATTTAGATGGCCATTAAAGCACTCAGAAGTTTTTTAATAAGTGTTTCGATGCGTGACATCACCTAACGTAGTAATGTATATCAAAAGCTTCTATAAAAACAGCAATCACGCAGCACTAACATCAAAATTTTAGGTATCTATGGCACTAATGATACATAATAAAATACTTTAAATAATAACTTCTAGCAGGTTGCCAGATTAATATCAAGAAGTTTGGTAGCTTTCATGAATTTTTTATATAAAATATATTTATCGGGAATTAACGCTGAAACATTGGGAAAACCAAAGTAATGGTTTTATTTAATAATGGTTTTATTTAATATTTAATAAAATGTAATAATATTTAATGCAACACTAAATTAAATATAAAATTTAAAAAATTTTAATAGATTTGCAAATCTGATTTGTGAAAAAAAAAATTACTTATAGTAATGTATTTTATTTCACTAATTTTCTATTTCTTTTTTTTGTTATTCTGTAGTTAATATTTAGAACGAAAAGAACATTTTCATGCATTCTCTACATTCCCAGCTCTGATTAAAAAACTTAAAACAGCACATTTTCTGATAACGAACTAAATATTAAATAAATTGCTAACGATACTTTACTTTGTACATTTTGATATAAATTTTCTGAAGAAATCAAAATTAGAGAAAAATTTATTAGTTTTATGTTCGAATTCACAAATTTATTTTTTTATTTGGTGAAAATTATGTTAAAAAATATATATATTTACACAGATGCAATAAGGATCCAATACAGAAGATAACAAAAACTCTGTTCTCATTTATTAGTTTGAAATATGCAAGAAAAAATAATACTTTGATATATGAAATCCAACTTAGTCTAAATATATTGCTTGATTTGCTTATTTACATGTTTTACTACATAATAATAAACTTTATTTCTTATTTATAATCTTATATATATTTTAAAATAACCTACTCTAAATAATTTTGAAATATATCTAACTGCTATCAGATGGAACTCAATTGCAATTATTAACTTTTTTTAAACAAAAGTTTGGGCTAAATTTGAATTCAAGTATTGTATAGTAATTTTTGTATATTTTATATATTGTGAAAGTTTGTAAATTAATCTATATAATTACATAACTAGAAGAATGTGCTAATTATATAATAAATCCAGCCGGATTATCAAATGTATCCTGGTATATATAAATTTCCAAAGATTAATTATTAAAATATATGGAAATTTTGATTTAAAAATTCTCATTATTATTTTATTAATACATCTCGCCAAGTCTAATTGTTTGAATAAAAATAAAAATCTAAAACTGAGTTGCACAAACCTGAAACAAGAAAAATGTATACATTTCTGTTTTATTACATACACAATACTATATGTAAAAAAATCTACATCATTCAATCTCAATCGTTACAGTAAATAGAATTTGTTATCAACAATAACAAATTCTATTTACTGTAACGATTCCCACACATTATACCTAAGCAAAAAGCTTTAATATTGCTAAATCACCTGCATTTTTGCCGCAAAAATCATTTCCAATTATTGCGTTTTAGTGTCATCATGACAAATAAATAATTTCATATTACTATGGAATCATCTTTGGCACCTCAAACCATCTAAGAATTATTTCCGAACATAAATAATAGTCTAATCTTAAACTTTTCCCATCAAAGGATCCAGCAAGATCCTAATTCGAACCAAAATCGAAAGGATATCACACGTTTCATAGTTAAATATCCAACCTCAGGGCAGATTTTGACCACATTTGTCACTGCAATTAGTGGCGGCTCGTGGATGATTTTTGTGGGAGGGCTGAAAAAAAATTATAATAAAATACGTAGTGCGGACTGCAATGTTTGCAGCCCACGATATACATATCAGAAAAACGTATATCACGGGTTACCCCCACCTGCTCAATACACTGACTATGCGGTGTGACTCGGTCTGCACTGACTGCAGCCCTGATGAGTACGCAATCGCACTGACTCATACAATACACACATACAAAGCGCCTATTGAGGTACCTAGTACCTGCAATTCAAAAATAAATATACTACGAACGGAAAAAATATGTTTTTGTAAAATAATTGTATATTAATGTAATAGCTATAATAATTTAAAAATGTTTTCATTTTGGTGGGAGGGCTGCAGCCCTGCAGCCCTTATGGGCGAGCCGCCACTGACTGCAATGCTTGTGATCATAGTGAAAATGCCGACAAATTTTAAATGTACTGTACAACTTCATTTTGTAGTAGGGTTAGGTTACCACAGATTAGCAAGCAACTCCTTTTATTTTATAGATAATATATTCATTTGCATTAATAAATTATCATATAAATAAAAATTAGAAATCTATCTTATGAATACCGAAAAGGAATGAATGAATCACTTGATATTGTTATTACAAAATGTATTTACATGAAATAATATTCTTCCAGTTAAAAAATATTATTGTTATAGTAAGTCGATAGCATTATTTAATAACAGTTTAGTAAGTTTGTTCGCCGAATAAATAAATACAGTAATTAATGAACTAAATCTATTAATTATTATATTTTGTTTACTTAATGAATTACACAAGTTTGAATTAAACAGAAAAAAATTTATCGGGCTTTAAAGTTAATTTATTATTACAAGAGCCTTATTTTAATGGATGCAATATTTTATTTTTGAACTATAAATATTCATGTTATAAAAATATCAAACTGTTATTTTTCGAAAAAGAAAGATTTACTATATTAAAATTAAACCAATTTCATTTTAATATTTTTTATATATTATTATTATAGTATTAGTATAAAATTTCTAAAATTATTATTTTATGTAGTGAAATCATAATAAAGGGACAGAAATTCAATAACATCATTTGCAATTATTGTACTTTAGTTGGTCCTTCATTACAACTGTGTAATAAATATTTATAATATGTTATTTAATAGCCTATTGCGAATATTCGATTTTGCTCCTAATTTAATCAAAATAAATTTATTTGTTGTGCAAAGAGATAAGTATTGTAGCAACAGATTAATATTATATTATACGAAAAAATATTTTAACGCATTATTATTAACGAAAAAATATATATTAAAAATTCCAAATAACATAACTTTTAAGAACATGGCAAAACGCGAAAGATTAGCACCATACTAAAGATTAAAATATTTTTTTGAGTAATGTGAAAATACAGAAGCAATTAATATGTGATAGAATCAATGGTGCAGTACTTTAAATCTGGTTTTACATCTTTTTGAAAATTCAAAATTATTAAATTCGAATCGATGTCAATAATAATGAATGGTTTCAATCACTTTTTGAATATTTTATCTTCTGGTGAATGTCTATAATATACTGTATGAATTTCAATCAAATCGGATAATATTTATGTGAGATATTGCTTCAAGTCTTTTGTTACGTAAGTAAGTAATGTTGAAATCATATCGATCAATAATATAACTTATAAACAATTAATAATAAATAACATTTAACAATGAAAACAGATTAAAAAATAAACTCTTAACAAATAATTGCAACTTAAACAAGAAAATGCTAAAAACAATACAAAATGATTTTTACTGTAACTACAGCATCGTTTTGCGTTTTTATCAGAAACAGCTGATAAAAATACAAAAACGTAAGAATAATCCTTGGCAGAATGATAAAAAAGATAAATACAGTATTTGAAAAATTAAAACCTATCAATAAAATGACACTGGATAATTATTAACCATTATTGCAAAATAAGATCGATCTTATTGTGCAATTACAGTATATCAATTTATAATTTAAAAATAAAAAATTTCTAATTTTCTTAGAATTAAGGCCAATTTAATAAAAGGAAAAGGTTTATAAAGATTACCTGGCAGTCATCATACAGTGGTGGATCTAGGAATTTTTTTGTACGATTAAAATACAATGCTTTTATTATTACACTAAAAATTATAATCCCATTTCAATCTTCATCTAACTTTGTCATAAAAATTTTCTTTCATTTTCTGAAAGTCCAAGATTAAGAATTCAGTAGTTATCTTTATTTATTTATATTTTGAAATTTATTTACTATGGGTGACTTAATGTTTCTCAAAATGTGGATTATGAACTCACCAATATGCTATAGCCATCGATGGCTATAGCATATTGGTGAGTTCATAAAACAGCTTTTTTGTACTGAAATTATTTATAATTTATGCAAATTTTTTAATGATTCATATATATATATTTAGCAAGATAACCTTTTAATATGAATATGAAATATTGAAAAAATACCAGCTACTTCCATATTGCTAATTTCTTATTCTGGAAGGGAAAAAATTGTTCAAAAACAGTATTAAGCAGATAAAAAACAATCAATGGAAATATTTTTCTAATTCACTTGTTTTCTTCAGCTATTTTGAACAGAATTACTAAGAATTCACTGATACATTAATTTTAAAATGAAACAAAAATAAATATCCCCTATTGTAACTAATACTATAGCAATTATAACTGAAATGTTTGTGATTTTATAATTATAGAAAATATAATGTAAAATATATGACTGCTATACTAACAGTTGCCTATTACTGTAGTTTTAGTTTATTTTTCTTTCATTTTACATATGTCCATTGTTCTTATATTATTTATTTACAGCAAGTAAAGAGGATGAGTGAATCATTGAAAACTGTTTGGTAAATTATAATTGCTTATTATTTAAAATTTAAAATTATTATTTAAAATTTTTTTTATTGTTTAATACTATTCTAGTTAAGAGTTTTTTTAATTAAAAAACATATTTTATGGTTGTAATATGATGCAATTATATTAACTAATGAAATATTTTAAATAATTATATTTTCTTTATTCCTAATGTATTACAATCATTTTGGATTGTGTGTGCTGCAGAATCAAAATATGAGAAATACTAATTTAAATAATGAAGAAAATCAGTAACATAAAAAAATGATTATCAATGGATAACAATAACATAAAAAAATATTTCAAAATTATATTCAATTAAATTAATAAATCATAGTAGTTTTAGCAATGAATATATGCAGGTAATAATGTAAAATATTTTTATAATGATTCAGTATAAACAATAATAATTTATTAAACTACTTGTTTATTCTTTATTATTATATAAAATAAACAAACTTTTCATTAATTATAAAAATAAACATTTGGAATGAATTGAATTCCTTATATCTAAATGAATCTGAAAATAATACTATATCATTTCACAATTATTTTGTCTTTTTTGTCTTTGCAATATATAAACAAATCCCATCATGATAGCAGCAATAAAATTAGTTGAACTTGTAAACCACAAAATTGCTGAATGATCTTGTGTTTCATCAATAAGCCAACCTAAGAAAGCAAAATTTTAAAGAAAAATATGTAAATATTTGTAAAAAGTAATTAATAATGAATAATTAAGATTTTGCATATTAAATAATTTATATTCATAATACTCAAAATAATAATTCTCTGTGCTCAATTTTCAAATTGCAGAGTATAAGATTTTTTTTATATACTATACACATATATTTGCTTTCCAAACATATACTGTATACTACATAAAAAGTGTATATATATACACTTTTTCATTTAAACTTTATTCATCTTTAATTTTTACTTTTTTATGTGCATATAAATTCAGTTAGATAAGTATTTTTATTTGACAGAATAGAGTATAAAAATAGAATATATACAGGGTGATTCAAAAAGGTTGTGCCAAAATTTACAGACTTGTAGAGGATAAAATTCTGAGTAAAAAAGTCTAGTCGCGTTTTTTGATTTGAGGCTCCATTTAAAAGATATAACACTTGAAAGTTTTGTGAAGTCATTTCTGTTTTGATACATGAGACAAGAATACTTGAAAGTTTTGTGACGTCATTTCTGTTTTGATACATGAGACAAGAAACATTAAAAAAATTAAGTACTGTACTGAAATTAATTTATTGGCTTAAATTAACAAAATTGTAAAGTAATGCAATTTTAATTAATTAATAATGTTAGATGAAATGTTCGATGTTTTCCAAAATAACTATGGACGGATATATGCGTTGCGGAAAAGTTCTTACAGACATTCCGCCGATTTACTATTCCCACTGGTGCGCCCATAAATAAGGTGAATATCCGCAAATTCCGCATAAGAACAGTGATTCAAAACACACTCAAAAAGATTGTAATAAGCAATACACAACTATCAAACCACGAAGAGTTAGCAATTTAACGTTCGAAAACGATAATGTTCGAAAATGAATGATGTTTGTAAAACAATTACATTTCATTTAAATAATCGGTCGCTAATTTAATAAAAAATCTATTCTAGATACTCTAAATTGTTAGGTTAGTTTTTAAGTAATTAAAGTTTATAAATGATTTTAAAAATGCAAATAAACATATTTTAAAAATAGTTTTTGACTAAATCGGAAATGACGTCACAAAACTTTCACGCGTTATATCTTTTAAGCGGAGCCTCAAATCAAAAAACGCGGCTAGACTTTTTTACTCAGAATTTTATCCTCTACAAATGTGTAAATTTTGGCACAACCTTTTTGAATCACCCTTATATTATCCGTCCACGAAAGCAGCGTCTAGCTAAGGTGAATGAGTCCAAACGCGAAAGGGAGAGTCACAGTTGGTATAATGACGGGTGGGAATATTGAATTAATATTATATTAAGTTTTGTTAAATATGCTATTTCCAACGTCAAAACTAATCATTTAGCATTCGACATTACAATAAACTTCAACTTCAGTTATTTTGCATTTGAAAACATCCATGTGCGAAGCTGTCATCCCTATTTTGTCACTGGACTCGTTCAGTTAGCGCACGCGTACTTGCATCGATGGTCGCGGCAAAGCTGGACGGACAGTACATATATGTAAGATTTTCTATAATTAAAACTGGATATAGACTATTATTATTTTTAGAATTTAATTTAATAAATTTATTTTTTCTATAACCAATAATATTTTATTTAAAATTAAGTTAAAATAATTTACCTCCTAATGGAGCTCCAAATAATGTTGTGCAACCACTAAAGAACAAAAGAACTCCAAAAGTTAATGCAAGATTTTCAGCTCCATACATTGTTGTTGGAGCAATGGCATAAATCACACACTGCTTAGCATAAAAAAAAGAAAACATAATAGCAAGTCCCAGGAACATTTCAAAAGATGAAATAGCAATGTGAAGACATAATGCCAAGCCAGAGAAAAACATACTCATTGCTGAATATAAAATCATATAATTCTTGCATTTTGACAAAACAATTCCTACTGCAAGTCTTCCAACTATATCTGCAATTCCCATTGATGATATTATTATTGGAAATTTATCACCATAACCAAAAAGATTTGCTATATCTTTATATGTCACAAATATTGTACTGGTACCCATAACCCATGTTGAGCATGACAGAGTAAAACATATATATTTGCAATCTGTAAAAATTGATATAAATCCAGTATATTTAGAACATCTATTAAAATCAGAATTTGATTTACATAAATAACTATTTTTGATAATCTTGACATTGATATCTTTCTGATTTTCTGATTTATATGAATTCTTAGGTTTCGGCAGTTCATGACTTGAAACAAATGCACCACATACACAGAAGTTAAGAGCCATACCAGCTTGAATAAACATGGATCCTCTCCATCCATAATAATCTATTGCAAATTCCAGAAGAGGTGAGAATATGAAAATACCAAATCCAATTCCTGAAAATGCTATCCCTACTGCAAGACTATAAAATTTTTTACAATGCAGTGCAAGTGCAACAGCAAATCCAGTATAGACAAAATTCAGAAATATTGCTGTAATATAAAATAAAATATATTGGTAATCATGTTTTAATTTTGATATAATAATGTAATGAAATTTGAAAAAATTAACAATTAATTATTATAGAAATTAATAAAACATTTTACCTGTTAATATTCCAAGAGAGAAAAGTAGATAATTAACATTGATTGCAAATGAACTAATAATATATCCAAAAGCAGTACCCAATCCTCCAAGCATAATAGTGATTCTACAACCAAATGCTTTTATCATCAAGCCCGAAAATGGCCCTATAAATTATGAATAAAAATGAATAGAATCTATTAATTTCAGAATAAATATTTTTAAGAAGAAAATAAGAATATAGTAATTTAATCTGATTGTTAAAAATAAGATAAATATGTAGAACAGTTCTGTTTTTCCATTATATAAAATATTCTATATGTATTTAATATACGCCAATAATAAAATAACTTATTCAATGTATTAATTTTAAGATTCATTTATTTGAAAAACCTTTAATAAATTATATTTCAGAATAAATAATCAAAAATTATTTTTTACATATAAAACTAAAATGTACTACTGTAAATAAGTATGTTTACAAAAAATTCCTAATATCTACTACTGTGTACTAGAGGCAGACAAAATGGGCTACAAAAAATCGTCTTGTCTAACGGTTACAGCGGATATTATTTCTTTAGTTGGATTTGATAAAAACTATCAGAATAAAGTTTCATTTGGTTTTATTTTTTCAAGACCTGCATATGTAATGAATAAGGTCATTAGATCTGTCAGTAAGTTGTTGTTTGTAGTTTTTCTCTTCATGACATTGTCTTTGGGTTCGTTTATTAATAGCCTTAAAATTTCATTTCCTCTTCCATGTAAAGGGACATTCAGAAGCTACCTAATTATTCAATTTTTTATTAGAAATTCGTTAATCTTTGAAATTAACGGAAATTTATTATTATCTATACAATAAGTAATTAGCATAAAATTATAAAATCAATTTTACGTTTTAAATTAGTCGATTAAACTATTCCGACGAACTCAAGTATTATTAAATTTGCTTGTCACTAAATTGAAGGTTCGTTTATGATCATACAGTTTGTAAGATGTTTAAATTTGATAATATTCGTAAAATTAAAAAATTGAGACTATGCATACAATAAAAAATATAGTTATTAGATAAGAAATTTTTTAAAATTTGAATAGTTAAGTCTAATTCATATTTTATTCTGATGACAATTGATATAATAATTTAGTTTAGTGGTCAATAAAACTCTTTTAATAGCGCATCCCTTTATCAATAAAGAAAGATAGCACAAACTCATACGACAGATATGAATTATAATGAGCAAAAAACATGTTCTTTTGAAATTTCTTATATATCTATAAGGGTGCATGCACCATACTTTGGAGAACCCTGATCGAATTGATAAAGCAATGGACTTTTATAATTGTTTACACGGAAAAATATTTATACATATCCGATACTCAAAATAAATGGGGCTATGAAGACGTGTTGCCTGCACCAGTTTTCAAAGTGGATGAAATAGAAATGCAAATAATTATTTCTATTTCTAATTCATTTGTTTTTCTTACGTTATACAAAATTGTTATGCCATTATTTTACATTTAACAGAAAAGAGAGAGATCATTTAATAAAATTAGTGTAAATGAGCCTTCTGCTTTACATTAATAATAAACTCAGGAAAATAAAAAAACGACAATTTTTTTATTGTAAAATATATACGAGATTATGAATCATCCAGGTTCATATATCGTTTCTCATTACATATTTTATTTTTCAGCTTAAATTTCGAATGAAATAAAATAACATTGTAATTATAAAACTATTTCTATATTCATCAATGTTGTATAATAAAGCAGTATCTAATTACACATATTCGGTTATAATTGTGTATATATATGTAAAAATTTTGATTTTGCTGAATTTCTAAAAAATAATAATTCTCGATATAGCTATGAAGCCATCAAGTAGCTTCTATTTTCCCAAATCATATTCATAATAATAAAACAATAGTAATAAACTCAACATTCAAATCAGACATGATGACGAGGGGATCACCGAAAGTAATAGATCGATCACTGGCAAAAAAATGCGTTCTCAGATAACATACCTGTAAATGTTATCTAGCATAAAACATACTCGATATAACGATCTTTTTAAAGGAGCGTAAACTCTAGAAGTTAATTTTTAAGATGGTAACGTTCTTAATGTTAAATTATATACTTAAGAAAACATATAATAAGTGAAAACCATTATTATTTTACATTGCTTTCTATCATATCCTTTAGAAAAAGGATGCAGAAAATATATTTTATACATTGATTCTAAAATCACCGAGGAAAAAAAAATTATAGCAATTTTAAAATGGTCATAAAGACATATTTCTACAATACATTCTGAAACGGAATTCAATGAAGTATAAAATTATTTGTATTTTATTATCTTTTATTTTATTTTTTTTGTAAGCTTGGTGGCTGAAGAGAATGCCCCTCTCCACTCAAAAAGAGTACTAAGGGAGCTGAAATAGGGGAAGTGAGTAAGGAAAATAAAATAAAATAAAATGCAAAGTACCTATTAAACAAGACCTATATGATGACTAAAGCAAGTACCTATACCTACAGTGTAAGTGAAAGGGAGCTAGGATAACGTTAGTAAAAACAGAGGTTAAGATGGCAAGATGTTAGTAAGAAATAGTTAGTAAATTAGGAAACTAAATTTAGGGAACATGTGTTAGTAAGAAACCTATAACTATGTTAGTAATACAAAAAAATTTTTTTTATTTTTTATTTTTTTTTTTTTATTTTTTAATTTGTAAGAAAATGTTAGTGTATTAGTGTTAGAAAAGTAAAGAAACAACATTCACACAAAGTAAGTTTGAAAGGATAGATGTTAGTATAAGCAACCAAACCTAACGTAAATACTTCTGATATCTCAACATCCACAGGAAAGAAAGTATGGATGTAGACATACCACCGACACACTTCGGCCGCCGGGAAAAACCAATGGAAAAACCCACTGGGAAAAACCAGCAACCGAAGCGCACCGGACGGGGCAGTTTGCCCAGGAAGAAGAAGTCACCCACACGAACACTCACACAATCACATTCACTCAGCCATCCACACTGTTCAAAACCATGTAATAGATACTTATAAATTAGAAACAGTGGTAAATAATTTACAAGGCAATAAGGACAAAAGAAACTCTCTGAAGACTGAAATCACAAGCAGTAGCAACAAGAAACACTTGGAAACAGATGGAAACACAAAAGGTAATCTGGCTGTAACTCAATTTTAAACAGAGAGACCAATATACAACAGGAAACAGCCAGAAACAGCAGGAAACACTAAGAAACAAGCCAGGAACCCGACTTGAGTAAAAGTCATTAAAGTAATAGGTGAAAACATCCTGAAACCTTGATGGAAGGACAAGGGAAACACTACAAAACAAGGAGAAACACAAACGAAA
The DNA here is from genome assembly GCA_000484575.1 of Olivierus martensii. Taxonomy (NCBI): domain Eukaryota; kingdom Metazoa; phylum Arthropoda; class Arachnida; order Scorpiones; family Buthidae; genus Olivierus; species Olivierus martensii. The sequence goes on from AYEL01063656.1 coordinate 17,779, forward strand.
GTCACTATAAACTGATACCAACTCAAATAAAGCAAAGGGACAAAAAGAAACAGTGGGAAACACCAAGAAACACTGTAAAACAACCAAGGACATTATCAACTTGAGTGAAGAAACAGGTGGAAACACCCTAAACGTGATAAAATAACAAGAGGAAGACTGAAAAAGTATGACCTTAGTTTGAAAGCGAAATGTAACAAACTAGCTGTAATGGAAATAAAAAGCCAAAATAAACCTAACAACTAATCCGGTATAGTAGAAAGTAACTAATATCAAAATCTGCGAAATATAACCAACTGTCCACTGTACATAACACTCTCAGGGAAAGTCACAATTATATAATGTATTACACCTGAAGCACCAACAGAACAGAAAATGAACTGAAAAGAAAATAAAGAAACTGAATAATATAGCATATAGAGGGTCAAAGATTGGTACATCAAGAGTGAATAAAGAAACCTCAGCCACCACTCCTCCAATCCTGACTGCTATGGCCATAGCAGCGGAGAATGAGTGGGAAAGAACCAATCAAGCCGTAGGTAACACCAGTTTACCCACAGAAAGAAAAACAAAAATAGGAAATTAAACCGACACAAATAGTCAATTCTTAGACCCAATATGTGTGTAAATGTGTAAGTAGAAAAAACGCTAAATGATACTGTTTGCTGGGCCATATTTTATGGACGCATTAATAAAGCAGCTTTTAGTGAGATTTGCCATCAGCTGATCCTTAAAGAGCATATGTAGCGGTACAGGCCATGGCATAAGTTGTTCGTGAAAATGTGTAATCAGCTTTCTCCGCCACAAATCAAAGAGGCAACAGTCGTAAACAATGTGCTCTACAGTATCGTCGTCACCCATTTACAATTATATCTAGATGCCAGAATTTTGAACCTGTTCAAATAAAAATTTAACTTCACATGCTGTGTTCAGAAAGCCGTTAATCCGCGATGAAAAACCCCAAATTTGACATTTAACCGACTATTAAGACTAGGAAAGAATCTATGAGTAAGCTCTCCCTTGTTATCAGTCTCCCATCTAATAGACCAACTGCTCTGTGATCCCCCGCGTAGAAAGCCTTTAACATATGTAACCGGTAAAGTATTATAAAATGTGTCCTTGTTTAAATAAGCAGCGCGTGCCAGTCTGTCAGCTAGCTCGTTACCAAATAATGCAGAGTGTCCCTTAACCCAACAGACACGTGTCCCATTTAGTTACAGAATTCTGAAAACGCTTAAAACCTCAAAAGCAAGTCTCATTTTAAGGTTAGGATGCCTAATATTATCCAAACTATCATCGAATCAGTACAAATAATCACATTGTTTACTTTTTCCACTTCTATAAATTTCAAAGCCTGCAAAACAGCAAGCAACTCCGCCTGAACAATAGTACAATTAGCATTAACACGGAAATCAGAACATTGTAACACTTCCCTGCCTTGGATGACACAGAATGCCGAACCCACTCCATCGTCAGACTTGGAACCATCAGTATAGATATGATACTTATTAGTTTCTCTGTAAGGTATAACGTAATCGACGTGATTGTAAGATGGATGAGGAAGTGATCGGAAGTCAGCCGGAACCTCCACCATAAAAGTCTTACCGTTTATATCAAATCTACCAGAGTCAAGCGTAAAATACAAGTTACATTTCTCTCTTAACAAAAGATCTAGCGGAATCTTACCCGAAAGCAGAATAGCCGAATTCCTAGAAATAGTGCGATACCCCTTAATGATCTTAATGCAGATACGACGCTGAAATTTTAAAATAAGTTCCCTGATTTTAACTTTATCAAGAGCATCCCCCCAAACCGGGCATGCGTAAGCCAGCTGTGGTACAATCACTCCCTCATACATGGATTCAATGATGTTCGAACTCAGACCCCAATGAAGTGTTGCAACCATTGTCAATTTGTTTAGCAAAGCCTCCGTTTTCCTGAGAACATGGCGGATATGTGGTTCCCAAGACAGACGTTTATCGATAATACAACCCAAATACTTAAATTCATTGACATAATTTAAAACAGTTCCACTAAGCCTAATAGTTGGGTACGTAATTTTCTGCTTCCTCGAAATCAACATGAGATTAGTCTTATCAGGATTAAATTTCAATTTATTTTCCTCTCCCCAATTAGTGATTAAAGAAAGAACCAAATTACCTTTTCTTTCAAGAGACTCAAAGTCATTATCCTCAATGGATAATGACTTTCACCAAACAGTCATCGGTAAACAGACTATATTACAACCTTGCGGCAACTTTATGTCAAAAATAGTGTTCATGAGAATGTTCCAAATACCCGGACCGCAGGCGGATCCCTGCGGGCATCCCATGGAAATGTCGCGTGTTTCCGAAATGTTATTGTACAAAAGAGTAACTTGCCTCTTCGAGAAGTAATCAGCCGTTAAAGTATATAAATTACGTGGGCATCCGTATCTTCGCAAATTGTAAAGAATCCTCGGAATCCAAGCCCTGTCAAAAGCCGAACTGATATCCAGTGATATCAACAAACAATTACTCCTTTTTGAAAGTGCAGTCTGTGCCCGATGTTTAACGTAGAGCATAGCATCAATGGTACTACGTTGTGGAGTAAACCCATATTGACGATCATTCAACTTTCGACCTCTATGAAGGAAGTGATTAATCCTATTAATTAAAGCCTTCTCTAATACCTTACCAAAAACTGGCAGCAAGCTGATGGGCCGATAACAATTTGGTTTATCTAAGATCTGCTTACCAGGCTTAGGAATCAGCTTACAAATTGCCTTCTTCCAAATATCTGGAAATTTACCCTCCCGCAAACATGCATTATAAATAGAAACTATGAAATCAGGTTGTAAGGAGAAAATATGTTTAGCAATTTCAGAAGTGATAGCATCATGCCCAGGCGCCTTTTTATTAGCCAAGCCACTAACAATCCCATGAATCTCCTCACGGGAGAAATATAAATCGTCCTCAGCAACATAAGGCTGTTTAACACAGAAACGAATTAGCTGATGCGTAGTGTTGTCATGGCCGAGATCATCCCTAGGGAAAAAATAATCCATAATGACTCCAACTGCCCTGTCAGAACTAAAGCACACATTGCCATCAGCGTCAGTTAATAGGGTCGGAGGCATAGCCCTATTATTAGAATTCTTAAGAAATGTATACACTTTACCCCAAGGGTCACGATTTCCCTCCACATCACAGAACTCCTTCCATGATCGCGATTTACTATTCCTGATTTCCTTTTGATAAGCCCTTTTTGCGAAAACATACTCCCTGCGCAAAGAATCTCTATAAGCCGGATTTCGACAAGACTGAAACCTTCTCCGTAAAGTATTAACAAGTCGCCTACTTGAAGTAAGAGCTGGAGTCCACCAAGGGACAGAATGCTTTTTCTTAGTGCGTATCGGAATATTCCTATGACAGCAGTGCTTAATAAGGTCAGTGAATTGACAAACAATGGAATTAATATCAAAACCATAACGTATCTGTTCCATTAAATCACAAATGCCATCAATGTAATCCTGATGGAAGGAGTCCCAATTAGCCTTAGAGGTGTTGTACCTATGCAACGAATGTTCCTCTATAAATAAAGGAGTCTGATTAAAGTCAAAATTCAACTGATAACGAATATAACGGTGTTGAGATAGGGAGTCATCCTGACTAAGTTCCCAGTTTTTAATATACCTAGCAGCAGATATAGTAGACACCGTTAAATCAATAAAACTCTCACCCTGATGCCCACTAAAGGTGGGCTCCCTATTAGTGTTATGGAAAATGAAACCATGTGTCGCCATAAAATCTAAAAATATATCACCTCTTCTGTTTTGTAATCTGTCACCCCAAACTGGAGATCGAGCATTGCTATCGATACTAATAATCAAAGGATAGCTTGTATTAAGATCAACGATCTGCTGGAGGGAATTACATTGTGCGGTGATATCACCAGCTGGAGTAAAGTAAGTAGAATTAAGAATAACTTTGTGTCTACCATACTCAATAAGGACAGAGGTGGTAAATTCATTACTCATCTCAGGCACAAGTGAAGCAACAACCGAGCTATTTGTGACCACGACTGCAGTCGCAATACCCACAGTGAAAATTCTGAAGCGAGATGGAAACCTAGTGTGCTTAGCATAAGGCTCTTGTATAAGAATAATGTGTATATTATTGTCGTGTACGTATTTAACCAAGTGGTCAGTAGCTGCAGAAGACCTATCTACATTAACTTGCAATATATGTGTCGCATTAGTACTGTATGTGCGCGTCAGCAAGCTGACATTGGTACCTGAAAAAGGGACAATCAC
>AYEL01063659.1:0-11696 GCA_000484575.1 Olivierus martensii
AACGACTAAATATTTTTATTATATTTTATTATTTATTTTATTAATATTTTTAATATAGAAATATATTTATACAATGTTATATTATAATTTTTTTAAATTCAAATTATGTTCTTACTAAGTTTTACGTTTGAATTCTTATACGTTATGTATGATTTGCTGAAGATGGCTTAATAAAGCTGAAAGATCTACAAGTTTAGTAAAATATACTGTATTTTCCACTTTTAAAATTGAGCGGAATTTATTTACTTTTGAAGAAGACAAAATAGAATTTAAAGACGAAGATAACCGAAGAAAGATAAATGGTGACGAAATCTTGGCAGACTTACAGACACCATTGGAAGGAGACAGATTAGTCCAATTAAAAGACACTCTATTAAAATTTCCGCTAAATTTTAATGATAAGCCAGGACTAACCAACATGGTGGAGCACGCAATAGAAACAAAAGATGCCAACCTGGTTTCCAGTAAGCCATATAGTTACGCACTGGTGAAGCTAAATGAAATGAATAAACAAATACAAGAAATGAAAAAGGACGGTATTATAGAACCATCGAAGTCACCGTGGGCATCGCCAGTCGTCATGGTGAAAAAGAAAACAGGAGACTGGAGATTGTGCGTAGACTATAGGAAGTTAAATCAGGTAACTCCCTCTTCCTCTCATTTCTGAGTTAATGAAATCTCTAAAAGATGCAAAATTCATCTCTACTCTGGATTTATCTGCGGGATACTGCCAAGTTCCCATAAAGGCCGAAGATAGAGAGAAGACGACTTTTTTTACAAACCAAGGGCTATACAAATTTCTAGTTATGCCATTCGGGCTTAAAAATGCCCCGGCCACCTTCCAAAGGCTAATGAATGAAGTACTAAAAGACATTAAAGGCACTTTCTGTGAGGTATATTTAGATGACATAATTATTTATTCTTCTACTTTCTAGAGTACCTAGAACACATCAGTATGGTGCTAGAAAGGTTATCAAGGGCCAAGAAAAAGAACTAAGTGGTCCTGGACGAAGGCATGTGAGAAAGCCTTCGAAAAGTTAAAACAGGCTCTCATTTCTGCTCCTATATTACAATTACCAAAGGAAGGAGAAAGATATAACCTACACACAGATGCAAGAGGTGTTGGCTTAGGAGCAGTCCTATGCCAGAAGGGAGTAATCGCCTACACCAGTAGGACATTAAATAAAGCAGAACGAAATTATTCTACCACTGAATTAGAGTGTCTGGCTGTTGTATGGGCTGTCAAGAAGTTTTGTAGGTACCTCGACGGTACCGAATTTACGGTTGTAACCAACCACAGTGCAGTAAAGTGGTTACAAAGTTCAACAAACTTCACCGGTAGGCTAATGAGGTATGCATTAAGATTACAAGAATTAAACTTTTCCATAAAACATATCAAGGGAACAGAGAATCAGCTAGCAGACGCACTCTCCAGATCTCCCACTGCAACTGATGAAAATAATAAGGAAAATGACTACTGTTCCTGTATCTGTGCCATCCTCTCTATTTCCGGAAAAGAAGAATTAATTAATGTACAAAGGAACGACGACGAATGGAGAAGATTATACGAGTATTTAGTAACCAGCAGTCTACCTCCAGACCCAACATTAGCTGCAGAAATAGTAGGTAAGTCAAGACACTATACCTTGACTAATGACATTTTGTATTATACTCGAAAAACAGATCAGTCTGGAGGCTTTAGACCCATAATCCCCAAGAATCGATCTGGAGGCTTTAGACCCGTACTACCCAAGGAGCTTAGAAATTCAGTGTTATGTGAGTTACATGATCATCCGACTGCCAGTCATCTGGGTGTCAGAAAAACTACAAAAAAAGTACAACAATGGTGCTATTGGCCAGCAATGACAACCGACATTAAAGACTATGTGTTATCCTGCCACATCTGTCAAACCATCAAATTCAACCAACAACATCCGGCCGGACTAATGCAAAGTACATAAATAACGGAACCCGGCGATCAAGTAGGTATCGATATCCTGGGTCCATATCCACAATCCAGGAAAAATAATAATTATATATTAGTAATGACTGATTACTTTAGTAAATGGGTAGAACTGTTTCCGTTAAGAGACATAAAAGCGGACACAGTAGTAAAATGTATGATGAATGAATATTTTTGTAGATATGGTCTACCGAAAAATTTAGTTTCTGACAACGAACCACAATTCATCTCTCATTTGATGGCCGAAGTCTGCACCCAGTTGGGAATTAAGCATGTGTTTACCACTCCCTATCATCCGCAATCGAACTTAACAGAACGAGTCAACCGCACTTTAGGCTGTATGATCTCAGCATACATTAATAAGAATCATCGAGATTGGGACATACATCTACAACAATTAGCACTGGCCATCCGATCAACCGTCCAAGACTCCACTCAGTACACTCCAGCAAAATTGCATCCTGGGTGAGAAGTCATACTTCCGTGGGACCGCCTCATCCAGTACCCGAACCCACTGACTTCTGTAGAAGATAAAATAAACGATTTTCAACAAATTATAAACATGGCCCGAAAAAACGTCCAGTCTGCGCAGAATCAACAACGGCAGCACTATAATTGGCGTCGTAGACAACAAACATTTCAGGTGGGTGACCTTGTGTTATTAAAAACTCATCCAATTTCTTCTGCCCGTAGACAATTCAGCACGAAATTGGCACCCGAATGGGCAGGACCGTACGAAGTTTTAAAAGTGATATCTCCACTGAATTACGAACTAAAAAACCCAGTCAGTGGGGCGATTCATGGTGGCCAGTATATTGCCAACTTGAAAAAGTACTGTCTGTTTAACAGGCCATCATATCCAGTGAGGACGTCACCGGAGACACCAGTGATACAAGACCTACAGCACCAGTAGACAGCGGCATCAGAACAACTGTTTCCGGTCCGCATGTCGCTAGAAGTTACGATGTACCAAGCTGACGGCTTAGACCAACACAGAGAGTGGACTATCGTCGTCTTGCTGGACTTCCTCCTCGAAGAAGATAAGTTGTATAGTTATAATTTTCTTTTCAGCAGTAGTATTTGTAAATCCAAAAAAGCTGATTCATTGTAATCTTTTGGAACGTAAATATTGTTCATCGATGGCTGTAAGAAAATCACTAAAATACTAACAAAAGTTAAAAATTAACAGGGGGAAAGTCTCTTACAGCCTTCGAAAAAGGAATTAATATCAAAAAAATTTTCCCAGCATCAAACGATCGATATTGATCAAGCATCCTTTTATGGATATAATGTATTGTTATGTGAAGAAAAATTACCTCCACATGTTAGATTTGAGGATCAACTAATGCTCATAGAAATGGAAACTTTTATTAAGTTAAGAATCAGTGAAGCTTTGAAAAGTTTACAGAAATTGTAAACGGGTAAGCTCTAACGGACAAAATTTAAAGGAAATGCTATGTAGTTCCTTGTTTTATGGGGGGAGGAGTGTGAGGAAGTTAACTTTGACCTATCCTATTTTTATTTTATTATTCACTCTATTATTTATTTATCGTTATTTTCCTATATGCTAACGTATTATATTTTAGTTTAAAAGTTAACTTACTTCCACCTTCTCCGTCGTAGTTGGCAATCACGTGATACGGAGTCGGAACCCGTATCCGGAAGAGCTATCCCGGTTAATGATGTCATCTTATCTACATAAATTTTACCACTGAAACTGATATGTGAAAATAAGAATGATCCATATCGGTGTTTTGTTCGATATATAATTTAATTGTAAAGATAATGACATGAATGAATTACTCTGTAAACTAATAACTTTGAACTTGTTACGTATAAGTATGTAAATGAGCAAGTGCGGAAGTGTTCGTCACTCGAGTATAAAAGAGGACGCATCCGAATAGCCAATTGAGGTGCTGAATTTCCAGACGTAGAATTGGTGAAAGTGACAATTGAGTTTCTTGTAAGGATCGACTATTGTTGGAAGCTTGTATCGGAGGTGGAGGTATTAGAAGTTAAGTAGTATTTAAGGTTTATTCCGTTGTGGAATTTTGATATTTGAATTGGATTAAACAAGTTTTGTTGGATACTTGTTTGTTGCTTTATTATAGTTTCAATAAAGCATTTGCTAACACTTTTGTAAGTGTTTTGAGTCTAATAAATTTATAGTTTTATTATTATTTAACTTGTTTGGAAATTTATTCAATTTATTAGTGAAAGTTCTAACATTCAGTGAAGTTCTAATTTATTAGTGAAAGTTCATTTATTCAATTTATTAGTGAAAATTCTTTTTGTCCGTTTTACTGCTAACATTTAATCGTTACTTTTAGTATAAGTTCCGATATTTGTTTTTGTTTCGTCAGTTAGATGTTACGTTATTTTGTAGTGAATTATATTTAAGTTAGAACTTAGAAAAGACCTGAGCTCAGGCAGAACTCTGGAATTTGCAGAGTCGCTAGCCGTTAGGTTTAGCTGATAATTAGAATTATTGACATTTGTTCTAAACCGCGACTTTGCACAATTAATTTCATTAACAATGAGGTCTTGAGATTAAAATAAGAACTAAAATGCAGAAAGCATTTCACTGTAAACTGCAAAGATTTGATTAATATATATTTAATAGATATATCACAATTACAACAATGGCACCAAGGCCAGTCTCCACTCATTATAAACTATCTGTGCTCTATATGAAGCCTTGCAAATAATCCTAACCAGACCCCTGCAATTCTATAGATCTCTATAGATTTAAATATAATCAAGCCTAGTATCCTGCAATGGAGTTAAACAGTGAAGATTCACAGATTAATGGTATACAAAAGGGATATAAGAGAAAGATCCATAATGAATATATAAAAAAGTTAAAATGGATTTTTAGACACCAAATTAAGAGAAGAAATAAGATAAAAGTAGATAGTCTTAAAATAACAGGTGATATCAAGCTACAGCAGTGGGTTAGATGTACGAGTATGGACTGAATAAAATAGTTATCCAACTGTGGGAATGGAAGAATATAGCTGTACAAATGGAACCAATTCTGAAGAAATGTGATGCATTACAGACAGAAAGCATAAGGTGGATGATTGCCAATAACTTATCCAAAGATAAGAAGAAATGGAAGAAAGAAAATACTTTTTATAGAAAGGTAAAGAGAGCGGCCAAATGGCTTATAGAAAATAATATAATCTGTGCTAGGGACGATAAATCGAAGACGATAGTCCTTATGAAAAAAAAAGAATATATGCGCTACATAAAAGAATACATAGAAACATCATTGATGACGAAGTTAAATGAGGATCCTACAGAAAAAATACAACAAAGGCTAGATAAGATTCTTAAACATAAAAAATGCCCAAAATTCATAAGAAGAATGAAAGTGACATCAGCGAAACCACCAAGAATGTTTGCATTCGTAAAAACACATAAAGTACCAATAGGAATAAGACCGGTTGTAGAGAGAAGAGATGCTCCTACATATAAAGTTGAAAAAAAGCTTGCAAAATGGTGCAGGCAAAAAATGCAAAAATACAAATGGTCTCTAACATCTACAGGGCAGTTCTTAGAGGCTTTAAATGAAGTAGGTCCGATTCCGAACGAAATAATGGAGTTATATGATTTCGAGGCACTGTACCCCTCTATAAGACTAGAGCCTGCATGTTTGATGTTATACCGAATCCTTTTAGAGAATCTTCCAGATGAAGAGAGAGACCCAGAATTACTACGAAACTTATGCCACTTGCTAGTACATGAAGCATTTTTCCAGTTCCAAGACATATTTTATAAACAGACAATCGGTGTACCAATAGGAAGCCCACTAGCAGGAATATTGGCATAATTAATAGTCAGAAGAAAAGAATCTGAGGTGTTCCACACACAGATACCAGCAGTAAAACTGTACAGAAGGTACATCGACGATGTGATAATTATAAGAGAAAAGACAAACAACCAAATTAACATTGAACAAGTATTCCGAGATAAAAGTTTAGGAATCACCATTAAGAAAGTAAGAGAAGATGAACATGAAATTATTTACCTGGACATCAATGTAAGAATAGTAGGAGGAGAATACCAGACAAATGTATATAGGAAGGACACATATGTTCCCCTTTTCATCCACAAAGAGTTGAGAGAACCTTGGCATATAAAGATGGCAGCATTCGAGGCCCTACTTAATAGAATTAACACACACTGTACTACAAGGAGGAGCATTAACCAAGAGTTAGAGTGGATCATGCAACAAGCTGAAGCCCATGGTTACAACCCGAATATAATAATGAGAACGTGGAAGAATATTGAAAGAAGAAACGGACATAACATCAGTAAACAAGATTATGAAGAAGGAAGGATAGATGAAGAGCCCCCCATGTGATGGAGACAAATCCAGTTAGTATGAAGTATAAGGACAAAATACAAAAAGTGGCAGGAAGGAAAGTGGTTTTCACATGGAGAAATACAGTTTTTAATCTGACTAGAAATGATAAAGATAAGAGAAAAATGTTAGACATGCCAGGGGTTTACCAAATACCAACAGAGAATAAAGACACTAATAAAGAAGAAATCTATATAGGATCCACTGCTAAACCATTTAAGAAACGATTCCAAGAGCATCAAATGGACCAAGAGAAAGAAAGAACAACAACAGCCCTAGCACAAAGGTTGGTAGTTATGATGTGACACCAAAATGGGATGACACTAAACTGGTATGATAGAAGACCCAGAAAAGCTAAGAATAGCAGAGATGGTTGAAATACATGAGAAGAAGGCAGCAGGAAAGGGCGTCATAAATTACAATGAACCGGAAAAATTCAGCCTAGCATGGCAATTTTGCTGTAAGGGTAGGACCCAATAAATAACTTTGCGAAGTAAAAATTAAGGTTTTTAATTACTTAAAAACTTTATATTTATAGTAAATGTGCCTATGGTGCCATAATGCCTAGTAGCTACGTGATCTAATAAGTGAAAAAACTGCCAACCATTCTTTTTAAAAAATTCTTTTAAAATTTTAGAACTCTTGAACTTTAGTATCTAGATTATAATGGATACATAAATAAGATTGTTCTTATTAATTTTTGTGTTGAATAAGCTGATATATTGAAGAGGGCTCGGGTGAGCTGAAAGTACTATATTTTCAATAAATCTATTGTTATAAAAACGAGTTATTGGAACTAATTTAAATCCTGCTTAAGGATCTGAAATGTTATAATCAATTTAAATAGCTTAGACAGAATAAAAATTTTTCCGTGAGTATTATTCAACCTTTTATAAATATATGATAGTTATGTTTTTCATTTTTGTCAATTAATTTGTAGCCCTGAACTATGTCAGAAATAAAAAAAATACCTCTTTAAAGACATTTCATCTCGTTAGAACAAAAATTACAGATTTTGGATTGACTCGAAAATGGAATAAAGTATCATATATCACAAAAAACTTGAATTTAAATGAAGCAATAATCCAGACTATACAGAAAAATGAACAGAAAATTAGAGCTTCCATTACTGCTGGTTTTTCTAATCTCATACTAGCAAAATGAAAATATGCAAATCCACAAATATGAAATCTTTTCCTAAAGCAGCAATAATTGAGAAGATGGAAAAAACCCTTAGTATCTGGATTGATGACTGTTCAAAAAAAAAAGAGATTCACTGGGCACCAATATCATTAGACAAAACTTTAAAAATTTACAGCTACTTAAGTAGAAGACTTTTTATGTGTAGAAAATATTAGCATAAAATCAAATTAATTTGTACAATATGAACAAAACAATTAATTAGGCAAATTATACTTTTAATTTAAAAAGTTATGAAACATATATAGAAAAATGTTCTTGGAAGTATTTTTTACCTTTTCCATTTCTGTAATTCAAAACTTTAGCAGCTAAACTGCTAAGCATTTTATCAGAAGAAATATTTTCTGTATGAGGGAAGACCAAAAAATTCTTACTACATTGTATATGTGCTATGGATCTGTCACTGTAAATGATAAGTTAATGTGTTACTAATATATATGCCTTGTTTTTTGATTTGACATGTACTGTTTAACCAGAGTTAGAAGCATTATAGTAGAAGGTGTCATGCTGCACAAAATTCAGCATCAAGCCATGATTCGATTTCTTCATCTTCAAAGGAAAATGTACAAACAATCCACAAAGAGATGTCAGCTGTGTATAGCAGGGAATGTCATTATAGGAAACTATGAAACAATGGAAACAGGAATTCAAATGTGGTTCTATCAGTCTACAAACTGACCCAAGAGAAGGGATCCAACAGCCACAGAACCAAATGTGGTGGCAAAAGTTCAGTAGCTAGTGTTTGAAGATATGTGACAGTTAAGTTCTTAGTTAGGAAGGCAAACATCTACAACATATTTTATGACATATTGCACATGAATGCACCATGAGCATGGCTGCATGGTGGGTTCCCAAGTTGCTGATATCTTTCTGAAAACAGCAATGCATGGAATTTGCACAAAGTATTTTGGACTGATATCGCCAGAATGAGGACGACTTTTTACAGAATTTAGTGGGCATGGAATAATACACAGTTTATCTTTATGACCGAGTCCAAGGAAATGAGCAAAACATAGAAACATGCCTTATCACACACACTGAAAAATTTGCTAAGGTGCAATGATCAATCAGCACGATCATACTGTCCCAAAACACAAGTGGTGTGATACTGATAGATCATTTACAAAAAATGGTCAATAATAATAGGAGCATAATAAAGGAACTGGCTGCAAAAGCTATGGGGCAGTATCAAGGAAAAAATAGACATTTTGCTGCCAAAATGTGATGCTGCTAGTTAATAATGCACCTGTAAACAGAGCTAAAGAAAGTCATATTTTTTACACAAAAATATGACCATGAAACCTTGCCCATCCCTGTATTCTCCCAATCTGGCACCTGCAGACTTTTTGTTTTGAACATGAAAAACATTTATGGGGAAGTTTATTCAATGATGTGGAGATCATTAATGATATGGACAGCTAGTTTGCCTTCAAATCTGCCGAATTCTACAAAGACAGAATTAAATAACTGTTTCACAAATGTGAGAAGTGTGTGGCCTAAGAAATGGATATGTAAAGAAGAAAGAGTTGGAGGATCAAATTCCAGATCCCTACCCTTAATGAAAGTAGGAACTTTTTGGCCTTCCCTCATATGTTTTAAACTTTTTAAATTAGAAGTATTTACCTAATGCTATTATTTATATTATACTTATTAGCTCTTAATATATAAATTATTTCTGATTTATTTACTAAGACTTGTTCTATATTTAGTAGAAAATAAATCAAGCACTAAGTAGCAGAAATACGTTTATTTATTTAGAATTCGAAATGTTATCGACCATGTTTTGGTCATCATCAGCGAACATTGCTAGAACGAACTTACATGGAATAATAGAACGGAATAGCACGTATGTTTTTTAAATTTAAAAATACAATAATATAATAATAGAAGTTGGTCATAAACAAATTTTTACATACATTTATAATTTGTAAAATAATTACAGTCCGACGGAATATATAAATCCTAATTAGTAAAATAATGCGCGTATAACAGGTAGATTAACTATATTGCGCAAAACGTAAATTTATAATCTATTAGCTAGCAGCCATGCATTTGATATTTGACTACCCGAGTTATCGTTGATAACTCGGGTAGTCAAATAGTAGTTAATAACTCGGGTAGTCAAAACTTGTAATCAACGATAACTCGGGTAGTCAAATATCAAATGCATGGCTGCTAGCTAATAGATTATAAATTTACGTTTTGCGCAATATAGTCAATCTACCTGTTATACGCGCATTATTTTATTAATTAGGATTTATATATTCCGTCGGACTGTAATTATTTTACAAATTATAAATTTATGTAAAAATTTGTTTATGACCAACTTCTATTATTATATTATTGTATTTTTAAATTTAAAAAACATACACGCTATTCCGTTCTATTATTCCATGTAAGTTCGTTCTAGCAATGTTCGCTGATGATGACCAAAACATGGTCGAAAACGTTTCGAATTCTAAATAAATAAACGTATTTCTGCTACTTAGTGCTTGATTTATTTTCTACTATTTATATTGAAGATAGCAGTTTTATGTAGGTCTTATTTTGTTCTATATTGTTTGCAAATGTTACTATATTCATTAGCAATGTTCTAATGAAAATTAATATACAGTCATAGCTCAATTTAACTCATTTTTACTTTACATCAGTTTTTTTGTTAATAGGAAAAAATAAAAGTCTACTAAAGAATGGGTCTCACAAACGTAAAATTCGATGTAAATGCGTTGGTGTATCGATGCTGATGTTACTTTTGTTATGTAGTTAGATGCTGCATCTTTATGCCAAAGTTCACTCTTGTTCAACTTTCTATGCTATGTACAAGAGTATTTTGACCATTTTCCAATTGGGGTATGAGGTGGTTATTGAAATTTATAGAATTATTTAGAAGCTTAAAAATGTTATTAGTGACGTTACAAGGTTGTTTATAAGAGGTCTAGGGCGTTTTTAAGAACTTATTCAACTGACGTCGTTTTTTGACTTGAGTCACAAGTCTTGGAATAAATTAGCAATGTAAGGTGAGATATGACTGTACTTGTTTACGTGATTTATATTTCTTTAGGCTATGCACCCACATGAAATTTGCAGTTGTCCGATTATTTGGTCAATCAATTATCTCTCTGTGCCCACATAAGCAACTAAATAGTTAGCCAATCGAGTTATGTAACTTATGCTAACAAAAAATGTTTGTATATTTACCTATCTGTTTAATCTAAAATTATTTTTTTGTTTTTTTTTTTATTATATGCTTGGGGGCTTACTTGTTTATGTTAAAAGAGAACAATTGGCAATGTAGTGAATAAAATAAAAAATAAAATAAATTGCTTTATTATATAAGGCTGGTTTAGACTGAATTGTTTCTATAAATTTTTCGATCCTTTACTTAACTATTTACATGTGCACAATAGACCAATGTTGGTTGCAGTGCTTGGGCTGAAACAGGCCCCTCCCTATTCTACTACTACGCAGTGCTTGGGCTAATAAGCCCCTCCCTATTCTACTACTACTATTACTATTACTACTACTACTACTACTACTACTACTACTACTACTACTACTATTACTTACTACTATTACTACTATTACTACTATTACTACTATTACTACTACTACTACTATTACTACTACTACTACTACTACTACTACTACACTATTACTACTTACTACTACTACTACTACTACTTACTACTACTACTACTATTACTACTACTACTACTACTACTATTACTACTACTACTACTACTACTACCTACTACTACTACTACTGTTACTACTACTACTACTACTACTACTACTACTACTACTACTACTACTACATATAATGAATGCTTTATGCATTGTTTTGTTAGCTGAATGGAAATTATGATAAAAATGTTTGTTTGTGATTTTCAACAATATTCAATGGATAATTTATTTCTTAAACTTAAAATAATAAATGTAATTTCTTAACCATATTTTAAACAGGAAAAATAAACTATTCATTATCCATTAATATCAGTTTATAATGCATTACAGAAATTATTTTGAAAACTGTTTTATTTAAAACTAAAATTAAAATTTGAATCTTTTGATTCAAATGTTATTTTTTGATTTTATTAAAATTATTCAAGAGAATTAAATGAATAATAAAATCTTGAATAATTTATTCTTTAATAATTTTAATAT
>AYEL01063662.1:0-21195 GCA_000484575.1 Olivierus martensii
ATTAAAATAAAAATAGTAAAAATTCATTAATTTTTTTCCTAAAACTAAATAATAATAAAAAAGAAAACAAAGGAAAACTTTCTGCAAAATGAATTTCACTTTTAGAAAGGTAAAGGTTTATTTAAAAAATAAAAAAATTCTAGAATGAAAATTGATTATTTATAAAAATGTATTGCATTTATAACATTTTATAACCTTATTAATTTTTAACATATATTAATAAATGCTAATTCTATTATAAAATGATTTACATTTGTTTAATCTGTTTTCCACTAAACAATGTACTTCTTAATTATATTTTTTAAATTAATTATAAAAAAATAGTTGCTAGAAAAAGAATTAAAGAATTTTCCACGTCTATTATAGGGCATAAGTCAATATTTCTCATGTTCTTATAGACTATGATAAACATCGATGATTCGATCGATCGATCAACACCATACTAAATCTTTCATTGAAAAAAAAAATTCCTTCATGTAAGAAAATGAAATGCCCTATAGATAGTTTAGAGCAAATTAAATCAAGATGAAACAAAAATTTTTCTAGAAGAATGGCCAACTCATTATTAGGATTTCAATATAAACAAAATGGTAAGCAGATATTAAAGAAGTATTACTCCATGATAAGCTGATACTCGTATGAAAAACAAAATAATTCCTAAACAGTATGGGTCACTTTGTTTGATATAAACTTTATATTTCTGAAATAACTTAAGAGTGTTTTTTTTTTCGATTCTAATACGTTCAAGGTTATAAACAATCTCTCATAGACTTGGAGAATGCTCAATATTCCGGATCTGCTTGCAAAATATGAGTTATACAATGAGCTTATATAATAAATAATCTCTAGATGAATCCATAAAAAACAAACTGTATCGAGATACAGAAATAAGCAAACATCACACAAACA
Organism: Olivierus martensii; assembly: GCA_000484575.1. NCBI lineage: Eukaryota > Metazoa > Arthropoda > Arachnida > Scorpiones > Buthidae > Olivierus > Olivierus martensii. The sequence goes on from AYEL01063662.1 coordinate 910, forward strand.
CTTAATTATAATAGGTCAGATGTCAGAGAAAGTTTAATATACAACAGCATATTTCATGACGATATCATATATCCCAATAATAGTAATTTTCATTAAATACACAGCAATAACTGCTAGTTATATCCAATTAGAAGTAAAAGATCGATTAAGAATGATTAAAAAAAAAAAAAAAAAAATTATTTTATTCATCAATGCTTACAGAAATGAATTTTTTGTAAATGTGGAATAGTGTATTTTTTACGTTAAAAATGTTTTTTGCATTGTCAATTAGCTTAATTAGCCAATAAAAGAGTACACGATGAAATAAAATATTAGCATTTATCAAATTTCTTTGTGGACATCCTAATTATACTTTTCTATAGATCAAGTTAATTGAGATAATTTTATTATGATTTTACGAAATCGTTTTATGGAAATTTCGTAAAAATTAAAATTACTTAACAGCATGGAATCTAATTATTCTCGTTTTTCATGAGATAAACTTACAGAAACTTTTTTCATCTTAAATAAAAATTATTTCTGAAAGAACGTTATATAGTTATTAGTAAAGTTAAACTGTTTTATATGTTCCTTCTGACGTAACATTAAAATTTTTTCGATTCTGAGAATGATATAAGCACAACTTTCGAAGGAAAATAATTATTCAAATTTATGTAACATTCAAATTTTAATAAAACTTCCATCAACAAGACTTTGTAGCCAACATTTTAATTTAATTCTTTACTGATACAAGGTGTTTAAACATTGATAATCTCTTAATTCTGTATATCATTTAATTTTAGAGACGTTAATTGTTTTACTTGCACGTCGTAATATTATAAACGAATTTATTTTCCATTCGAAGCGTAAGAGAATCATTGTGGAAGACATCTTTTTTTATTAATTTCTCCAGAATGTTTTTGAATATTAGTTCAGTGTTGCTTAAGATCTAGTTCCAGATAGTAAAAATTATGATACTCGTTTAGTGCAATATCCAACATTCTAATATTTTTTGACATTAAAGTTCATAGTTATGGAAAAACATGATTAGTGTCATTATTTATATATTAAACCACTCTATATTGAATCTTTAATTGTTAAACTTCGATTGTTCTTATGCTAGTAACAATACCAGTAAATGAATTCACGATGTTAAAAATTATATGAAGACAAAGATATCAAATGTAATTTTAGACCATTATGTTAAATTAATAAAATTTATATTGAAAAATTTTCAGCAAATTATATAAAAACCAGTAATCCAAAATCTATGAATGAAATCAGTATAACCTTTATGTCTATAATGATCTGTTATGTTTCACCTAACTCTTTACATAAATATTATTATGTTTATATATATTCGTGTTTATTTTTTATATATGATCATAATGTTTCTAAAAAACATTCTCTTAAATTCCTATATCTGTTCATGTTTGCATGTTTTGACTCAAATCCTACTGAAAATGATTTTCACGAAATTTCGTACTTTTAATTGTTTACATAAACCATTAAACCAAATATGATTGTTATAAGTCCATGACAAACAAAGTAACTCGAATTTACACCACATCTCTCATAAAACGCAAAGCATGTATTAAATATGATTATTGTTGCATCACATGCCCAGAAGAAAGAACACATAACCAACCGTTAAGCAGCAAATGCATTACGTCATCATGACGTGCAATGGCTACAATAATATTTCCGGTTACTGTTACGTCACGTAATCTGAAACGAATGACAAACATTTAAATTCATCTCCATTATTACGAAACAAATTTATTTATTTTCTAATCAGGCATTTTAAATAATTCGTTACATTTAATATATTTTTGAAACATCAGAGAAATGTCAAATTAACTAAATTAGAGAGAGAGAGAGGATTGAATTATAAATATACACCAGAAATAAATGCCATATTTAGAAACAGGATATTAATTATTATTCCATATATTTTAAAATCTGTTAATTGGGTTTTGAAACTAATCACGAATATTTTAAACATGCAATTAGTATAATTACGTTATTAAAATTGTTTATTATAAACAATAAAATTTATACAGGAACAAATTTTCTTTTTTTGTCATGCCGTTGTTATCGATGATAACAAGTTATAGTTAGCAAACAAACATCAGTTGCATTACTAAATTTATGTATGCATAAGTAATGATGGCATAATGAATCATGCTAGAGACTTTTTATGCCATTAAATGAGACGTAGGGAAGGAGAATTATATTTATAAAATTTATATATGTTTGCATCAATCTATGCAACTTTATCATAATTTGTTTTTGCTATTGTGTAATGTATAACGTTATATAATTTAGAAAACTTTCCTTTTCTGGTTTCAAGTGTGGCTCTTCATCCGTGATATGATTTATATTGTTGGATCGAGATGACGAATGTCTTTCATGTTACCGTCCGTTTGCGTGTTATATTATCATTCATTGCGAATAATGAAGAGAAATACCGCATTAAAACAAAGTATTGGCGCTTATCCAAATAAATAATTGTCGCGTTGTCATGGATACATCATGTCTGCCTCTCTCTTCCACTATTTTACAAAGATGGATTAAGATAATTTAAGAAGATTCCTCCCGGATAAACTGTTATTATTTCCTTTAGGAAACGGTTAGTTATCGATAGAAATAATGCAAATCGACGAACATGATAGATTTTAATTGATTAAAATCTATAATTTCTCGAAAGTTGCAAAGATCATTCGCGATTTTTGCAACTCATAATAAACGTTCGTAAGATGCTTAAAAGTTTCCCAAGTTAAATAAGAAAATTATGCTATGCATGTCTAGAATAATGATTACGAATCATGCAAAATAATTCTTTATATTTTTAACCGAACTTCTACCCGATGCAGATTTATGACATTCGACTCGGCATCGATGTTAAATGATTTTTTAACAATTTGTTTTCTTAAGTCACTCAATAAATAATTGTTCGCGTTAAAAAATGAAAGGAAAAATAAAGTAAATAAAAAATGAGACTTCTTTGTGTACACGTCATTGCTTCATTTTAAATTTTAAACGAAAATTAAAAAGAAAAAAAAAATATATATGGCTTAAATTCAAAGTAATACGGTATGAAATGAAAAAGACTTGACTCAGATAGGGAAGCAAAGTGCCTATCCATAGCTTTCTAAAAATACAGATTTTATATATATATATAAAAATCATAAAAATTATTTATTTTTCAATACCTATTGTAAAAAATTTTTTCCAATATTTAAAATTTTACTGCTGCTTAAATTCGAAGTAATACGGTATGAAATGAAAAAGACTTGATTCAGATAGGGAAGCAAAGTACCTATCCAAAGCTTTCTAAAAATACAGATTTTATATATATATATATATATATAAAAATCATACCAAATGCAGCCTTTGCTTAGAGCACCATCTGGCTACCTTTCAGAGCACACCAGTTCTCCTGGCCTCACCAGTTGAGAAACACTGCCCTAGAGTGTCCAGATGTGCTCAATAGGATTAAGATCAGGAGATTTGGCTGGATAATCTATATGAAAGATGGTTTGATCTTGAAGATATTGTTATACTTGCTGTCAGGTTCAGTGTGACTAAGCATTATTGCCCTGTAGGATAAAGGAATTTCATTTTCAGGAGTGGGGTCTAAGCAATGCTGGATTTATTCATAAGCTACAGCTTAGTCTCATATTACGAGACGACCACCTCAGTATAGAGAAAAATTATAATTTATAAATAATTGGCATCATATAAGGATCCAGATAATAGCCTTCTCAAATCCTTCTTTACTTTCTTGTAATATCAATCTGTGTCAATTTATTTGCAGGTGTCTTCTGTAAATAATCAAGAACTATACTATAAAACAAAGTTTTCACCCATTGAACAATTTATTACATCAATTACAGAATTTACTGCTAAAACTTTAGGATCAGAAAAAGCTATTCTTTAAATATTCAATGAAATTGTTATTATTTCTTCTATTCTGTAGTTGTATTCTTATTTTTATTCTATTAGTTATAATTCAAATAAAAAATATAGTGAATGTAAGTATTCAATTACAGTAAGAACCCGTTTACTGTAAACGGAGTGCGGGATACATTCCAAAGAAATGAAGTGCTAAATGAAAGTGTTAAACGAGGTCATCTTAACATGTAAATAATGGGATACGTGAAACAGGATAGTGAATAAAATAATATACGTACCATTTTTTTAAATTTTATTTTGTAACATGTATTATTACTATTGTATTACATTTAATTATAGACATTTTTTATTGCTAATATCGATTTGTATTCATAGATCATTCATGAAAATCAAAAATATTCAAGTAAAGTTTTTATTGCTAATATCGATTTGTATTCATAAATCATTCACGAAAAAGTTTTATTTGTTTAATATCGATTTGTATTCATAAATCATTCATGAAAATCAAAAATATTCAAGTAAATAATTTATGTTTGTGATGAGGAAGGATTCTTCCTCATTTGACATTTTTTGCTTTATCGTTAAGAACTCATCTAAGATGAGGAAGGTTCTTTCTCATTTGATACTTTTGTTTTTTCATTAAGCATGATGAAGAAGGTTCTTCTCATTTGATACTTTTTGTTTTTTTGTTAAGAATCATCTAACAAAAGATGATGAAGGTTCTTCCTCATTTGACACTTTTTGTTTCTTGCTAAGAAGTCATCTAATGTCGTTTGCCTTTTCCTCTTTCAGCAAGCAATTGTTGATAGCAAGACATCGCCTTCATGACACTTCGTCTTGGACCTCTAGACTTTTATCAAAATTTGGATCATTTTGTTTAAACTGATCCATAATTTTCCATAATCCATAATTTCCATAATAACTAATCCATAATTTCCATAAAAGACATCTAAACTTGTTTTCACAAAAGTATCAATGAAAGAAAATGTTCTAACTTCAAAGAAGTATAGTTTAAAGTGGCAGCATTCAGGTTAAAACTAAAACCGGATAATTGTTGTTTTTATTACTGTAAAATAATGTTGATGTTTGATTATAAATATGAATTGTGACCACAGCAAACTTTTGTATGTACTGCACTGCACTGAAATCAAATGCTTGGACTTTTATCAAAATTTGGATCATTTTGTTTAAACTGATCCATAATTTCCGTAATAGTGACTAAACTTGTTTTCACAAAAGTATCAATGAAAGAAAATGTTCTAACTTCAAAGAAGTATAGTTTAAAGTGGCAGCATTCAGGTTAAAACTAAAACCAGATAATTGTTGTTTTTATTACTGTAAAATAATGTTGATGTTTGATTATAAATATGAATTGTGACCACAGCAAACTTTTGTATGTACTGCACTGCACTGAAATCAAATGCTATATCAGAGGCCATAAGAGTATCAAAGCAACAAATTTGTGCAATTTCTGATTTATATAAGTATAACGGTTTGAAAATCCATGCCAAATTGAATCAATAAAAAATATAGAATTCGAAAAAACCGCGTTATATTGAAACAGTGTTAAACGGAATCAAATGCTATATCAGAGGCCATAAGAGTATCAAAGCAACAAATTTGTGCAATTTCTGATTTATATAAGTATAACGGTTTGAAAATCCATGCCAAATTGAATCAATAAAAAATATAGAATTTGAAAAAACCGCGTTATATTGAAACAGTGTTAAACGGAGCAGCGTTAAGTGGGGGGTCTTATTGTATTATATAACTCACAAGCCAAACTGATTAACTACTTTCTATGAATAAAAAAAATTTTTTTTAGTTCAGTTTAGTGCAATCATGTGCTTGGATACTAAATAAGAGAAATTATCAACTGAAATAAATATATATAAACTTCTTATAAGCCAAATTGATCAACTCCTTATCAGTTTGGCTTCTGAGAGGATCATGTGTGTCTAGTTGATAATATTTTTTAATGATAATTTAAAAGCCTAAATATATACAGGAATACTCTGAGTTACGGCGCTTCGGACTTACTTACATTCCGAATTTCCACCATTCCCCGAATTTACGTTGCGTGATTCAGAATTACGGACACAGGATTCTTCAGAGAGAGAGAGCACAGCACGCTTCCACTGTAGCCATCTTGCTGATATATTAAACAATTTATGTTTTGGTATGATTAAATACAAATAACATATCTGCTATTACAATTCAATATTAAGAATGTTATGTGAGGAATCATATGCACGGGCATCAGTCTTGCGATAAAATGTTTACAACGTTCATCGATCATTAGGCTGTTTTATTACTATGCCGGGTTTGCCAAAATAGTTAAAAAATAAACTAAACTTCAAAAAAACTATTAATATCATGTAATATTGTCGTATCAAGCCGTTATTGGCTAATTGCAAATTTATATAATTTTCTGGGAGAAAAAGTATTGCCAATTCTCACCTCCAGGGGTTGTCTAGATATTTCTTGCCGAAGTTGCTGCCATGTTTGAATTATTAGTCGGCACGTGTGGACTTGCGATCAAATGTTTACAACGTTCATCGATCATCAGGCTGTTTTATTATTATGCCGGGTTTGCCAAAATACAGTAGTTAAAAAATAAACTAAACTTCAAAAAAACTATTAATATCATGTAATATTGTCGTATCAAGCCGTTATTGGCTAATTGCAAATTTATATAATTTTCTGGGAGAAAAAGTATTGCCAACTCTCACCTCCAGGGGTCGTCTAGATATTTCTTGCCGAAGTTGCTGCCATGTTTGAATTATTAGTCGGCACGTGTAGATAAGTACAGTATATCATTTTCTGTAAATTTTTACTGTTTATGTCAGTTATAGATAAAGAAACTAATAAATGATTATTACATAACTGACATTGCATGCAAATACATTGATAAGTGAAAAAATGGAATGCTTCGATTTACAGACATTTTCAGTTTACGGCACCCGTCTGGAACCGAAGGCGATGTAACTCTGAGGTATTCCTGTGTACACATGCATGCATGCATGCATGCATGCATGCATACTATTCAATTTTAAAGTAATGAATGAAGCTAATAAATCATTTATATCTATTGAATTTGTTAAAAGATATCTGAATTATAATAAAAACTAAATTGAAAATCATTTTATATACAGTAAACAGGATGTTCCTAAAGCATCTGACCAAATTTAAACTATAGATGCTGCTCATCAAAACAAAGCAAAATATCATAGGGTAAGTATTCCTGTGTACACATGCATACATGCATGCATACTATTCAATTTTAAAGCAATGAATGAAGCTAATAAATCATTTATATCTATTGAATTTGTCAAAAGATATCTGAATTATAATAAAAACTAAATTGAAAATCATTTTATATACAGTAAACAGGATGTTCCTAAAGCATCTGACCAAATTTAAACTATAGATGCTGCTCATCAAAACAAAGCAAAATATCATAGGGTATAAAAGTAAGCAATTTAATAGGACTATTAGTTTCATAATGGCTGAAATTAAACGATTTTTACTCTTTTACAAGATTATGTATATGATTTATGCTTTACATCATAGGGTATAAAAGTAAGCAATTTAATAGGACTATTAGTCTCATAATGACTGAAATAGTGATTTTCCATCAATTGTAACAAAATGAATTATACATTAATCACAACACTCTACAATTTACTGAGACAATCTGTGAATGGCTGAAATTAAACGATTTTTACTCTTTTACAAGATTATGTATATGATTTATGCTTTTATATCTTATATTATCTTGGAAAAGAAATATTTCTGGACTCATGTTTTTAGGATTATTCACTTTGTTTTAATGAGTAGTAGCTGTGATTTAAATTTGACCAGATCTTTTTGGAATACCTTTTATATTAAAATGATAATTTTAATTTTTTTTTATAGTATAGAAGAAAAAATTGAATGTTACATAGTCTAACACTATCACATATAAATGCCTGAGAAAAAGCAAATATTTTGGTTTTATCAAATTCAGTCCTGAATACTAATATTTTCATTACATAATTGTACCCAGTTATATTTATATAGATCTCTGAATATTAATTCATATACTGTATACCTACTGTGGTCATAAATTCCCATACAAAATTCAAATAACTCTAAATACAATAGGAATGAAAAATATGCAGCCTCCATGTGCAGCCTTCATTGCTATGTTATCTTCTTGTAAACAAAAGATTTGTTCCAGAATCTTCAAGTAGAACAAAATATCATTAAAACGATCTTGTCAGAATACAATTACATTTAGTAGGAAAGAGACCATGCAAAATTTTTAAATTGCTAAAAAATACAGGAATTGGAAGAAGGCCAATATAAGTATAATGATACTTATGTTGATGTAAGTAGGTATATGGTGACAGTAAAAGATCTGGTAGACAGAGAACAAAAAGAATGTCATGGGCCATTAATGCTCTGTTGCACAAATTTGACAAAATTCTTGCTCTAACCAAACGAAATTTGGATCTGCAAATGAACATGTCAAGGTTAACAGTTCTGAGGCCCTAAAATAAAATCTTAAACTTAAAGTTTTAAAGAGAGGGACATGCCATTTTTAAGTATTCAGTAAAAGAAGAATCAAATCCAGAGAAGTCAGGCATCTTTGATGATCACTGGTGACAGCTACAAAAACATTCTTTTCACTGTTGAGCAAAAGTATAAGCAAAATGACTGTTTATGCTAAGTCAAGAGATCCCCAGAGATTTGGAAAACATACCTGGATCCAAATTCTAGCTTCAGTTATAGTGTGTTGTGGAGTCAGTTGGCATGGAAAGGCAAAGTTGCACTTTGTATTGCAAGGAGTAAAAGTGAGTGCACATACTACATGAAAATACTAATGATAAAGTTGTGACATGCCAAATTCTAGAATCGATTGTAAAGCCACTGAATACTGGTCTTTTCAATCATGTCAATTGGTCCATCCAACAAGACTTTGCTCTGTCAAGCCAAAGTTACCTCTGGGTAACTTTGACTTTGTGTGACAGAGCAGAAGTATCTTTAGTGAGTCTTCACTAAAGATAAAGTTTGGACCTAACTTTATCTTTAGTGAAGAAGGATCTGCTGCATCTCTAGATCTGAATCCACTATCTTCGCTAAAGATAAAGTTGGGACCTAACTTTATCTTTAGTGAAGAAGGATCTGCTGCATCTCTAGATCTGAATCCACTAGATTACAGCATATGATTGAAGTTGGAGCTAACTCTTTCATACCTTAAAGAATTATTAAATTTATTCTCAAATAAAAAAGTTGTGAAACTGTGTGGGAAATTTATGATCACACTGTGTGCATGTGCATATACATTCAAAAGCACTTTCATTGCCATCTTTGTGTATGATTTTGTTATTAAATTATTTGAATTTAATTAATAAGTTGTGAAACTGTGTGGGGAATTTATGATCACACTGTGTGCATGTGCATATACATTCAAAAACACTTTCATTGCCATCTTTGTGTATGATTTTGTTATTAAATTATTTGAATTTAATTAATATAATTTAATATAATAATTTAAAAAAACAGCAAAAACAATTCAAAGAAGTATAAAACAAATTTGCTTAAAAGTTTATTTTGCCATTTTTTTAAACTACAATTAAATATAGTGTAATTTTTCTTAAAATTATATAAGTTGGGAAAATAAATAGCATGTTTTACTAATTATTAAAACAATTTCTGATTTATAATAGTTATAAATAATAGTTATTTAAATTAAATCATCAGAAAAACTTTCCAGGCTAAATAATTTTGACATGGTGCCATCTGTTGAATAAGTTGTTAAATTTTGTCAATTATTGGATTATTCAATATTTATTTGTAATGCTTAGTCACATGTTTTTTTTAACACTGAGTAGTCTAGTTATTTAATTTAGAACTTAATGATCTCTACCAGGGATAGTGATTATAGCTTTTATTATTTAGGAAATTATTTGACACACAAAAAAAAACAAATATACATACAATTGAAAATACAGTATAAGATTTTATTTATTTGTTACAAGCAAACTGTTATGTTTAAATTTTTTTTTTCTTGTTTTTTAACAGAAATGAATGAAAATATCTTTTATTATATTATTAGTTTAATTGACGATATCATCTTTTTGAAAAACATCTGTTGTTTTTTAATACATAATTAAAAAAGGCTTATATAAAATACTGTACTTTATTACAAATACAGTATAGAATTTCATATAAGCCTGTATGTAAACTTGTAATGAGTATGAAAACTTGCTAAAATTAAAGTGTTCTCAATAGAGGGGCCTTTTAAAAGTTATAACTTAGGGCCAAAGCCATCTTTAATTCCCTAAATCGTTTCTATACTTTTTAATATTCATATTTCCTTTAGCAAGCATATACAGGTCTGTGTGACTACCTAACAAAACACTATCCAACTATCAGGTTACCTCCACTATAAGTGGGATTTCAAGGGAATTATTCTTGTGTCTTTTTCTTGAATATTAAAGGAAAACAGCATATCCTTGATTTTCTGTACATCAGAATATGCCTGGAATTACATTGCAGAGCAATCTAGATTCATATGTAAAGAGTACTAATCTCCATTAGATTTCAGTCCAATCAACATGATGTTGCTCATTTCAAATGTTTAAACCTATGACAAAGAGATAAGGGACACCAACTACTGATTGTTTAGCATACAGACCTCCTCCATGAAGCCTTCTGCACACAATCGAAACAAATACCAGTATTCCTGTAGCAGCAGCAAGAACAGATTACAGGAGTGTTGGAGTTGAATGCCTTTCCTTTGATCCAATAATCATAGATATTGATAATTCATTGTACTAATAATACTTGGTCTTCCATCACTGTATTTCTGGAATGTTATTTGAAAATTTTGAAATTACTTGCAGTCTTACATTTAACCATCTGGCTACTTCTATCTGACTTTGGCCTGCCTCTAGCTTCCCAATTGCTCTTCATTTCAGTTCCTTAGTTAAATTATATCTACTAGTCATATTTTAAAATTCTGCTATCTAAATTTTCCATTGTCACACTTCAAACTTGAATAAGGTGAGCAATCTTCACATGGTGATTTTTATGATGGAAATTATTTACATATACCACAAGGACTACATAATTTGCAAAGTATGCAAATTATGTAGTCAGCTTTCTACTCTCATGTAATATATGAAGTCTATCTGATATTAAAGATACTCTTATTTGATTCAGATGATTTGCACAATGCACTTGACATTAAAGTTGATCTGCACATTTTTTATGTGAACTGCTTTAGTGTTTAAGTTGGGTTGTAGGACTAATAACAATAAAGGCCAGCATCTTGTAATCATTACTGAGTTTGTCAAACGAATGAAATAGTTGATGTAATTGAAAATTATTCTAAATTAGAGGTGTACAGAATTATAGGATTTTTGCAAGCAGAAGTGAATCAAAATGAGATTCATTACAATTAATGAATATGGCCAGAAACTTTTGAGTCAAAAAGAAGTATGTAGTGCAACAAATTCAGAGATGATCTGGATCATTAATAAGTGCTTTGGACTACTAAAAAATGATAGAGGAACACAGAGGCAGACCAAGGATCTTTCATACAAATGAAAATTCTGTCATTGTCAAAGAATTGATAAGGGAAGATCAAAGAGTCAAAATTCATGAGATTTCTGAAATGAAAGGCATTCCCAATAATATTGTTCATGAAATTATCTGAGATTTAAATTTCTGTAAAATGTCTTGTTGGATTAGGTTCTGAAATAATCACTGAGGAACACAAAATAAAAGAGTGGCTGCTTCACTTGAAAATCTCTCTTATTATGATAGAGAACTTTTTGTGAAAAGTATTGTTACAGGAGATGAAACATGGTTTATAATTTCTCCCCAGAGTCAAAAAGAAATTCCATGAATTTGAAACATCTTGATATTTCAAAAAAATAGAAATTCAAAGTTCAGCCATTTGAAAAAAATAATGGCAATTGTGTTCTGGGATTGAAGGCTTCCCATTATAGGAATTTCTCCCACCAAGAACAACTATTAACACCAATAGATATTGTAAAATTTTCTAGAAATTACGTGAAGTCATTAAACAAGAGATCAAAGCAGTTAAGCACAGGAATGTGAAATTTCTGCGAGAAGGAGCAAGACCTTATATGTCAAATCAGACAAAAGCTTGGTTGCAAAAGCAGAAGTGGAAAGTTCTATAATATCCAACACACAGTCCTGACTTTGCCCCATCAAATTTCCTTCTTTTTGGTCCATTGAAGAACTTATCAGGCAAGAGATTCATGGACCAAACTGAATTGTAAACCAGTTTTACAGTATTTCATGCCTTGATGGTATGTTTAAATTTGTTAAATGGTGGGATAAATGTCTGAATGTTTATAGTGACTATGTAAAAAAAATAAACAGAATTATGTAATATTTCTTAAATTTTTTTTCAAATTTTAGACAATAAATATGTTACAAAAACAGCTTAAAATGATCAATAAAATATAGAATTTAAAAAGTGTTTTCAGAATATCACTGAGCTACAGGAAGAGGTTCTTGTCCATTTTTTGGACCTGAGCCTGTTTTGGGCATTGGTACGGATGTCTTTGGGCAGGTTGTCAAGGATTGGCTGGCGGCCCAGCATCACGCTTTCTGGAGGTCTATCCCTGGCCTTAGGCAGGCAAAGGCTCTTATTTGGGTTTGCTCTGTTCAACGAACTAAAGAGTTGCTTTCTCTGAATAAATACGAAGTTAGGATTGTTACAGGGCTTTCTTACAGGGCACTGACATCTTAGAAGACATCTTCATTTGATTGGCCCTATGTGTAGAAAATGTAAGTATGAGGAGGAAACTCCTCTTCACATTTTGTGTATGGGGATGTATTTTTCTGTTCCCGAGGATCTTGCTTCTGTCCCATTGTGGGATGTATTTTTCTGTTCCCGAGGATCTTACTTCTGTCCCATTGAAGAATGAATGTGTAGCCCTTTCGTGGCTTAGGCGTGATCTCTTGGGGATGTGTATTTTCCTGTTCTGGAGGATATGGCTTAGGCTTGATCTCTTGGGGATGTATTTTCCTGTTCCCGAGGATCTTGCTTCTGTTGGGGATGTATTTTCCTGTTCCAGAGGATCTTGCTACTGTCCCATTGAGTCTGTCGTTTGTTTTAAAGACGGGTCTTCTTCTGGGATGATTTGATTGAGGGTGCACAATAGACCATTGTTGGTCGCAGTGCTTGGTCTGGGCAGGCTTCTCCCTCTTCTACTTACTTACTTACTTACTTACAGGAAGAGGTAGATTTTCTATGGGTCATTGCCATCAAAAACAGACACAACATAAGGAAATTTTATAAAATTGTAAGCGATGCAAAAAAGAAATAGTTTAACAAGAAAAACTATGAAATTATAGAAGCAAGCATAAGAAAAATAGCAATTAAATGACATCCTGTCATTGCTGCAAATAAAACCTTAATAGAAATGTCTGCCAAAGTCCAGTTAGTAATAGAAAGAGGCCTGACAGTGTATTTGCACACAAGAAATAAAGAAAAATAGAAACAAAGTGACACAGCTAATGTGTATAAAATGCCCATTCATACAGTGATTGATAATACAGTGAAACCCCACTCATGCGTTCCCGTATCGTACGACTTTTCCGCTTTAAATGTCTATTTTCGGAAGTCCGAGCATTTTCCTATACATGCAATGTAAAACTTTCCCTCTTCCTACGTTTTAATTATATAACTTTTTTATTATGACGTCATCAGAGTTTCCGGTTTCGTGCGTTTTCCCGGCTCGTTCGACTTTTCGGGCCAGTCCCCGAAAAGTTTCAAAATCGGGGTTTCACTGTACCTAATATTATTTAGGAATCACTAAGTTCTTTGATCTTAGCTGCCTTAGCTGCTAGGATCAAAGAACATATATAAGATGTCAAATATGGCGAAAGAAGCTAATATTATTTAGGAATCACTTTGATCCTAGCTGCCTTAGCTGCTAGGATCAAAGAACATATATAAGATGTCAAATATGGCGAAAGAAGTACAGTTTATCTGAATTCTCTTTACACAAAGATGTCAGTACAGATTGGAAGAATCAAAGATGTATATCTCAAGTCTGATCTGTAGATCTTGATTTCATTAAGGAAAAATGGCACATCGTTAAAGAAAATTTAAACAGTCTGTAATTAAACATTTCTGCATCTTTTTTTTTTTTTTATTTTTTTTATTAACAAGCTTTAAAGTGGCTAGCCACACATGCTGGGCAGCCCTCTCTCAGGTGACATTTGGAGAGAAATATATCACCATGTGTGTTATAGGTCAGAACAGCTTGCAGTCTCTGCCATAATGTCATAAATGCTGTATGCATCTCTATATATATATATATATATAGATCTTCTAAGTTTTATATATTGTAATACAGTTTTAATATTATATGTATCTATATATATATATAGATCTTCTAAGTTTTATATATTGTAATACAGTTTTAATATTATATGATTATATTTTATTGTTTATTATGCATAGAAATTGAAGATGGATTCATATCTCAAAAGCACTTTTTAAATTCTATATTTTATTGATCATTGTAAGCTGTTTTTGTATCTGTTTAAAAGATCAAGTTTTAATATTTACTAAGTAAATGTAAACAAAATTTGATCTGTATCTTACTTATCAGACTGCTTCCATACATTAATTTCATTCATATCTAATTACTTTTTAAAAAATTATCACAATTTTTCTGTTTGTTCCTTAATTTATGGAAATCTGTACATTATATATAGCTATGACAGAATGCTCTAGCAACAAATATAAAACTACAAAGCCATTTAATATATTATAGCAGTTTTTGAAGTTAGTAAATCACATGCCAAAATTCTTGAATAAAATATTCTGGTTATAAAGCAAATCTTTGAAACAATAAATTTGTAATTAATTCAATTATGGCATTTATTCACAATATAATATATACACACAATGGCCAAATTATCAGTATCTTCAATGGAGCTCTATATCATCAACAGTAGTAGTTAGTATGAAATTAAATATTCTTTTTAATATAAAACTAAATTTATAATTTACAATCAACACATTTCCAAACTGTGCTTTTAATGTGTTTGCTGCCCAATCTGTCATGTTATCTGTGCAGTTTATTATTTCCATCTGCTTTGTCAGCAGATAAGCTGTTTTATGTACTGCCTCATTTTATCTAAAAATGTTGAATCTAGTAATTTCATGTATTATCTATTACATTTTCTATTTTTAATTTATATTCTTAATGAAATTTTGAAAACTTGTTCCAGAACAGTATCCAAACTTAAGAAAAGTTGCTTTCTGACTTATTTCAATTTCTGATACATTCTATTCCTATGAATCTATATATTGTTCTATGAAACTAAACAAATCAAAGCATTGTGCATAACTCTCAAATCTGTAATTTAAGAGTTGCTTCATACTGCTGTAACAAACTGACAAGTGAGTCAGATTTTAAAAGCATGGCAAAAACAAATGCAAATCTACAAATTCAATAATTCATTATTTAATTAAAAAAAATATATAAATATATATAAGTTATTTATTAATATTATTTTTACAATAAACAATTTATAAAATAATTTATTTGCATCTGATTATGTTTATCTAAACATTTGAAAAAAAACAAGTTTTTTTTTATTCACTATTTCCAATCTCAATCAGAATGAATAGCAGAAAATTTTCAAAAATGTTTTATTATTAATTATTTTAAATAAAAATATGCCTATTTAATTAGTAATGCAAAATTCAATAATTAAAATGTTAAAAAATGCTTTAGATAAAATTTTAAATATTAAACAAAATGATTCTACAAAAGTACAGTGTACCCGACGGCCTCGGATAACGACGGGTGGCTATAAGGAAAAATGTCTTGGTTAACGACACAGGCTTTGGTTGACGATTCCTGATTGTGAACTTCCTACAAAAAGAGCTCCTCATCGCATCACGTGATTCGTTAGCTCAGTTGTTAATCTTTATTTTTTTTATTCACAATCAATTCAAATCCGACAATATCATTAATAAAATTTAAAATTAATAAAATTATAACCATATAAAAATATAATTAAGTAAATGATAATTAGCATATAGTAATGAAAACAAATTGTTTAATTAATTAAAAATAGACGTGCAACACTTCACTAGTTTTTAGTTTCTTAAAGATGATTTCTAGACGATTATTATTTTAAATTCGGCGAACAAAGTCTGATTCTATTGTTTGTTTGTGTTATATATTATTGCAAGTGGTGTGACATCGCAGTTTCGGATTCCATTAGAAGGAAAAAAAAACGTCTGTCCGAGATCCTATAATTCATATAGATCAGGGCTGTCCAACCCGCGGCCCACTGCTGTAATGAATGCGGCCCAAAACAGAATTGTAAACTTCCTACATTGAACATTGAAATTTTATGTGCTTGTTCGTTTTTATTTTTTGAAATTCGCCGTAACAAAATATCTCACTAATAAAGAAAAATATTAATTCAAATATTAAGTTCCTGCGAAACTTTCTTCCCAACATTTTCATCCTTGCTTTGTGTTTTATTTTATTTTTTTTTTGTTTAAGGACACCTTATTTAATGTGTATTACAGTATTATAATTGCAGTAATCTTAAATTTTTTAAAACGCTAGCTATATAGTAAATAAAATCTTATTTTTGGTGGATAGTTGTTTGATGTGGCAGCTTTCTTGTTTGTCTTTCTGAACTGCGTTGCGTTGAAAAAATCTCGGCGTAAGGAGCAAATGCGCAGGATGTAAATTTTAAGCTGTTTTCAAAC
Organism: Olivierus martensii; assembly: GCA_000484575.1. Taxonomy (NCBI): domain Eukaryota; kingdom Metazoa; phylum Arthropoda; class Arachnida; order Scorpiones; family Buthidae; genus Olivierus; species Olivierus martensii. The sequence continues at coordinate 17,585 of AYEL01063662.1, forward strand.
ATAGGGTCACATTCTTCTATCGGACCTGTGGATGATTAAAAAATCTCGGCGTAAGGAGCAAATGCGCAGGAAGTAAATTTTAAGCTGTTTTCAAACATAGGGTCACATTCTTCTATCGGACCTGTGGATGATATGAACAGACTCTTTGCTTCTTGCGGTCTGTGGAGTGATCAAGAATAGTTAGACTTTTCCAGTAAAACGACACAGAATACTACATTTGGTAACAATTTCTTTTATTAGAGAGAGAATTTACACTGGAACAGTATTTTCGCCAATCAGCAGGAATCCGCGAATAAGCGCGAAAGCTTCGCGAAAATCGAATTTGTGGTTACAAATAAATTTTCGCGAATACTCGAATCCGCAAATAACGAGAATTGACTGTATTACATTGTTTAACCGCTTCTCACCAAATTTGGAATATAGGCATAACCTAGCTTAATTAAAATCTTTAGAAATTTTGGCCCAATTGGGCTATATTTAAAAGATTTAGAGGATGATGATCCTCTTCTGTAGAAATATCTTTATTATATCCTATCGTTTACACAATTTTGAAAAAGAAAAAACTAAATGTAAATGTTACTTATGTTAATTAAGCCATTGTGAAAAAATACAGCCCAATAGGGCTAAAAAGAATAAAGTAGGGGTCTTTTCATCACGAACTCTTCTACGGTCATATCATTCAACCGATTTCGACCAAATTTCATATATTTTGTTTGTTTCTTAATTTAGTAAATTTCTGTTAGAAACGTTAATTCGATCGAAATAATAATAAATAAATGATATCCCATCAAAAACATCTCATATGTAAAAAAATAAGCCAAGTACAGTATTACCGAAACAGGATATTTGTGAAAATTCAGATGCGATTATTTTGGTTGATGTTATCATATTATTTACTTGTGAAACAAGTAGTTGCATCTAAATTGCAACAAATTTAGATGCGCTAATTCACGATTTAAGAAAATAATATAACAACATCAATCAAAATAACCGCATCTAAATTTTCACAAATCCTACTTCGGTAATACTGTACTTGGCTTATTTTTTTACATATGAGATAACAATCAAAATAACCGCATCTAAATTTTCACAAATCCTATTTCGGTAATACTGTACTTGGCTTATTTTTTTACATATGAGATGTTTTTGATGGTATTTACATTGATACTTCCATACATCAAATTGATAGTATACCTGATTCTGGATTATCGGAGATGCGGAATAACCAGTGTTAATTTGCAATATTTAATTATCACGTTTTTATCAAAGATATGATTTCTAAATTTTTCAGATACGTCACAGATTTTATTGTATTTAGGTGATTACCGATCAAAATTAAAAATACAAATTTATAATAAAATGCTTTCCTTTGTGTATATACAATTATAAATTATTTTTATTGTAGCATTAAACAAAATGATGATTTTGAATTTGATACTAAATTACGTCGTTATAGTCTTTATCATATTTCTGTTAAAATATTAAATTTTGAAAATTATCTACCTAATTACTTTCGTTATAATTTACATTTCAAGATTTAGAAAGGAAATTTAAAAATTCATATAATTTTCTTCTCTTGATTTTTAATTAATATATAGCCACTACCAAGTATTGTATTAGGAATTTTAGAAAAAAATTTTCCATTGTTGTGAGTCTCATAGAAGCATCATTCAAATAATTAAAAAAATAGATAAAAATCAAAGTTCACTAAGAAAGTTTCCCCGAAACTTACTGAAATGTAGCTTGCTAATCAACAATCACTACAAATTCAAATCAAATATCCCACTCTGCGATTTGTTTTTTGTAGCTAATTGTGCAATATTTATTTATTAAAATAATTAGTTGAAAAAAATAATAGGCATTATGTGATCAATAGAAATTATATTCTGCATTTAAACTGCTTGTGCTAGGAAAATGATATTTTCTTCATACAGTAATTTATTTAAAACTCAACAAAAATAAAATCAATTTTATAAATATCAATCACAATTTAAAATTGTATTTCATAATACGGTATGTGGAATATTGAAATGATTCCGCAAAAGATGTATAATAAATATAGACAGCGCTTAATTATGTTCATCGTTGATCGTGTTACAACCATGAACCATGATCGATGGTTACAATCGTAAACAAGATGACGGATATCTGGTAGAACGGCCATATAAATTAACTTTAAATTTTTATTTATTATTTTATAATAATACTAACAATAATAATAAAGGTCTCGGCATTCCTGCTGAACCGCTCTTCCGATCTAATAATAAATTATTATTTTTACATAAATTAACTTTATTTTATTATAATTTTTTAAATAATGTGTTGGTTTTTATTATTGAATTTTCCCCCCTTTACTGAAGCTAATAAGATATTTTAAGAGAAATAAGATGAATAATTTGTTCCTCAGTTTATAAGCAGCTCAGTGCTCAAATAAACAAATTTCTTGATTTCCTTTTTCAATAAACGTTTAAATTTATGCATATATATATTTTTTTAAATTAAAAGCAAATTTTCTATAATTCCGATTTTTTCGTATTTTGTGGATTTTCCTAGGAAATTAATTTCTTGATTATCCCGGTTAATCAGGATTCTACTGTATTAGTGTTTTTTCATTTTAAATATAATTTTATTTTAAATACAGATTTACCCCTAAGTTATGCAATCTTAGGTTACAGAATGATGTCATAACTCGAAAATGTCCATAATCTCAGAACTCTCTCTGCAGTTCATTACATGCATTAATAAGTGAAATTGTCATGTACAGTACATGCATAACTAACATAAATGAAGCATTTATAAACACTATAGGCCTTATTTTGAAAAAAAGGCATTATTTTTTCAAAAATATGCTGTTACAGCCATAACTCCAAATTAAACAGTGAAACTTTGGGGAATGATGTCAATTCAAAATGTATGTAAATCTGAAGGCCATAAATCGAGGAGGTATAAATGTACAGTATATTAAAAAAAACTTCAAAGTGAAATTTTTGAAAAAATAATACCAGTCTGAAAATAATTTTAATTCAAATAATGTAAGTTTGACAGTCTGTTATCAATATTGAAAATCATGATTCTTTTAAATAAATTTTATACTCAAAACTCATATTTACAATAATATCAGATTTTCATTTATGAATGTTTTTTTACACATTTATTATGGTAATATTTTCTATTATTATTATTATTATCATCTCATGGCCAACTTGAAAATGTCAGTATCAGTGTAATTAGACTGATAAATGCAAATTCCACTATCCAAGATAAATACAATAAAGTATTAGATGATGAACAATTATTAATGAAAATCTTGGCATTATAGCTCGTTCAAACAGTACTGGATACACTATCCAAGCTAAATACAATAAAGTATTAGATGATGAACAATTATTAATGAAAATCTTGGCATTATAGCTCGTTCAAACAGTACTGGAATTTCTCTAAACGATTGTTTTTCTCGTTTCGAGATTTTACTTTTAGGCTACGTTCACACGGTGATTTTTTTTTTTTTTTTCCGTATACCGTATATTTACACATTTATTATGGTAATATTTTCTATTATTATTATCTCATGGCCAACTTGAAAATGTCAGTATCAGTGTAATTAGACTGAT
>AYEL01063667.1:0-18006 GCA_000484575.1 Olivierus martensii
CTATAACAATTTATGCAATAAATTTTATAAAATTTATCACTACAGTATAACTTATTACAGAGATTTCAATAAACATGGTTTGAAAACGTTACATTAACCTCAAACACTAATATTGCCAAAATAATAAAAAAATGGGGAGGGTATCAATACTTTTGTCCACCACTGTATATATATCCATATCTTGGATGAAATTTTTTAAATATTTTTTTAGCTCTTAAAATTTATTTTTAATAAATTAAAAAACTTATTAAAAAGGAAATTTCAAGATGGAAACAAAGTGATTTCAGCTGAGATTGGGGGCAATTAACTCGATAAAAGATTGATTGACTGATGTAGTTTAATGGCACAAGAGTTGCATAGCCTAAGTTGCACCAATCGTATGTTTGAAATTGGAAAAAGTAAAAAATTAAATAAATAAATAAACAATTTTTATATAAAAACAAAACAAAAAAAAAAACAGTAATAAAATAAAAATAACAGAAAAATATTTCTAACACTGGCAAAAGTATTGGGAAATCCATAAAAATAACGTAAAAATGTCATAACTCAGATAAATGTAAGAAACAATGTCAGAAAGGAATATAAAACTAATAAGCAAACAAAACAACTAAATTAATAAATAATCCAAATTAATATAGTTGTAAAATAGCATTTCATAAAAAGTGATATAAAAGATCATAACTTATGGAAAATAAAAATAAACTAAAAGAACTAAGAATCGAAATACAGTGGTGCCTCACAATTCGACGTCTCGCAATTCGTCGGTCTCGCAATTCGACATTTGAGTTTCGCGGATTGGCGCATGGGCGTGCATGGAATTGTCTGATGTCATTTGTTATTTGTCAGTTCTTTTTGGATTACTTTGGTGTTTTCCCGTATTATTTGTGTTAATTTTCAATTCTACATTTTTCAGAAAATAAAAAACTGTAATTATTATTGTTTTTTTGAGTGAAATGTATGGATGGGTTCAAAGACTATCCAGAGGAATAATTCCGAAAAGAAGAACATTCGATTGAGCAAAGAGACAAAGAAAAAATTCTAGATAAAGTGCAGAAAGGTAGATCAATTAAAATGTAACTCGAGTATGACGTTCCTAGGACACCTGTGGCAACGTTTTGCAACAGAGAGCAGAAGATTATGAGTGCTAGGGTGTCTACTGGAAGACTTCATTCCAATATCCAAGGGCTAATAAATTGTGTGTTGTGTGTTCAGTCAAACCTCTTTAAGCCGCCACCATCGGTTCGAAGGTCCTCTTTTTAAGCCGCCACCATCGGTTCGAAGGTCCTCTCTGGCGGTAAAGGAGGGGTGGCGGTTTAATTCCTCTCTGGCGGTAAAGGAGGGTGGCGGTTTATGGAGGGTTAATGGTAATATGTGAGAAACATGTATAAACTAGAATGACATTGTTTCATTTAATTAAAGGTGATCAGAAATATAAACTGCTGAGTGACATTGTTTCATTTAATTTAAGATGATCAGAAATAAATTGCTGAGTAGGCAGAAGTATCTTTTATTTTTATATTCACAAATTAAAATCTGTGAACATCTAACGTCGTTTTTGACATTTTTCCGAGTAAGAAACAGTAACGATACTCACAACAGTTGATTTATAAAAAAAAAAAAACAGTTTAAACTGCTCTTCTTCCGCAAAGTCGAGGTTATGGCTCTCCAGTCTTCTCCTATTTAGATTTATTTTGTAAAAATCCGTTTAAAGTTTTGGAATAGCTCATTTTGAAAGGGGATTTGAATAGTCACAGGATCGAGATTACAGTCTAATAAATGTTAATTGCGTAGTCACAGGTGTGAGATTACAGTCTAATAAATGTTAACAGATAAATATAGTCACAGGTGCGAGATTACAGTCTAATAAATGTTAACAGATAAATTACTTAATTGCCATCGCGAGATTACAGACTAATAAATGTTAACAGATAAATTACTTAATTGCCATCAACAGTCTAATAAATGTCAACAGATAAATTACTTAATTGCCATCTTGTGTTTCTATTTGTGTTGGTTGACCTTGCCATTCGATTGTTTTGGCGGTTTAAACAACTGATTTGTCTACTAATGAAATGGTTTTGCCTCCAGAAATGAGTGGCGGTTGGCGATTAGTGAGGTGGCGGTTTATAGAGGGAATTTCATGTTTTAATATAAAGGAAGAGATTTGTTATTGGCTTTCATCAGGCAAATAACGAGGGTGGCGGTTTATAGAGGGGCGGCTTAAAGAGGTTTGACTGTATTTTGTAATTTAGTGTGATATACAATAGTAAAACACATATAATAAAGTAAATAATATAGTGTATGTCTCTCACCTTGCCCGTTAGGGGAGTGGGATGGGGACTGATAACAAATTAACCTATTTTACATACAGTACTCTTATATGGGAAATATTGTCCCGCAATTCGACATTACTTCGGCGACGAATTACTAATGAATTGCGAGGCACCACTGTATCGTTAAAAAATGATAAAGCTCAATGAAAGAAAATGAATTTTTAGAAGTTTTTTATCCAGTTAACGGATCGCTAGGAAAAATGTGCAAATAATCAAAGGTTATATTTTGAGAAAGAAATTGTTTAACTTATATATACAGTACAGGGGTATCGGTTCTTTAAAAGTTGAGGTATGGAATTTTGTGATAGCATGACCCCCCCACTCAATAACCTAAGCGTTTAAACTCTCATAACTCAATGACCTAAGCGTTAAAAAGAATCGCATCTAGAGCTACCTACTGAGTGATGAATTGCTTAGAGCTAGAAAAATTTTGATACTTTGGAATATGTAAGAGTTGGATTGGTCAACATCCAAGGAAAAAATTTGTTTTCATACAGAGAGCAAGTGCCTTGGCTTGCCTTGCATTAAATTATAAATAATTTTATCAATATTCTGAGGTATGGAATTCCTTACCTGCAAAAATGTGAGGTATGGAGTCTTCCATACCTTCCATAGTGGAAACAACATCACTAATACAGTATATATAAATTGTATATTTTTAAATAAAAATCACTTCTGGGAACTTTTGCATATCTATAATAAAAAAGCAGTATCTGTTGTCTGTCTATGGCAACCATAAGTTCCTTTAAAATGGAGATATGACTGAAAATATCTAGGATAGGCAGGAATATTACAATGTCAAACATAAAATTCGACGCGGGATTTACGATATTTTAGGTCGCTATGAAAATACATATATAATCCTTTAAATCTCTGTTCGAATCTGGATGTTGTTGAATTTTTCGATTAGCGGGGAAGGTTTAAATTACATTATTATTAAAATTCGGATAATTCTGAAATGCGTCACTCAAACTCAAAGATGACATCATAGAATATGCAACGTCATGGTTGTTGTAAAATAATTCTAGAATTGGTAATAGAACCCAAAAATGATGTCATTTTAAAGTAATATCGAGTAAAGTCACAAAAATAAATATTACATATATCATTAATATATCGATAATAATGAAATATCTATATATATATATTGATCAGTTTTCATTAGAAATTTTCGATATCGTTTTGTCTCCTAATGTTAACTCGGGTTTATTATAAATTTAATTAATGAAATATCCTACTAATTATTATTTTCAGTGTGAAAAACATTTTTTAAAAAGATTTTTGTTTGTTAAGTTAATTTTGTAACAATTATATCACATCATATTCTCTAATACAGTTATCAGCCAATATAATTTTATTGTATAATCTTTTTAATTCTTTATTTATAAATATCATGCTAATGTTAGAATTAAACAAATAATTATCTCAGTATTTTTTAAATTAGATATATCATTATACTTACAAAAGGTAATAAATAAATTTTAATGATTTGTAATAAATATTTTAAGCTAAATTGAACTACAATTTATATTAAATTTATTGCATTATTATTGTTTTTTTAAAGCAACCACAAGTTCCTTGGAAGAGCATATTCACTTCTATTCCATTTTGGGCTCTCTTTTATACGAGATTCGCGAACTTTTGGTTTTTGTTTACTATCACGTCAGAACTTCCATCGTATTTAAAATCTGTTTTCGGCATGACTCTCAAACAGGTATTTTCAGAAATTTATAAACTTTAAAAAAATTTTATGAAAACTAATTGTATTTTTATTATAGAATGGTGAGGTATCTGCAATTTGCTATATTTTTCTTTGCTTAGGGATGGTTAGTGCGGGCTATGTGTCTGATTACTTTAGACAAAAAGAATATTTTACTATTAATGTTATTAGGAAACTTTTTGAGTGTACAGGTAAATCTCAAAACTTATTTAAATTATAAGATAATAAGATATCACTAAAAAAACAATATTTTAAGGTTTAATTGGCTGTGGATTATTTTTAATTGTTCTTACTGAAATTGGCTGTAACATATCTATAACAATAACTATCATATCTATTGCACTCTTCTTATTTGGGTTCAATACCGGAGGTAGCACACCAACTATGATAGATATGGCTCCGGAATTTGCTGGTGAGTAATTCAGAAAAAATAATTAAATAATATTATAGATTTTATTTTTCAATTAATATAAATTTGATTATAATGAAAACTAGGTACTATGTGCGGATTACTAGCAACTTTACCAATTTCTGGTGCATTCTTAGGGCCTATGATAACAGGTGCACTAACTGAAAACGGGGTAAGTCTTTCATCTGTAATGTTCAAATTAATTTTTTTTCAAACATTATGTAAACTTTATAAATTTTTTATATAAATATTGTCATACTTATTCACTAAAATCTGAATTTTACTTTAAAGCAAACAATAGATCAATGGAATTCGGTCTTTTACATTATGGCTGGTGTGTTGATAACAGGCGGACTTAGTTTTTTGATTTGGGGTTCTGCTGAAGTTCAACCTTGGGCTAAAGTTTCAATGGCGATTCAAAATTCACCAACGTCATCAACTGAAAAAGGCATCAATAAAATAAATAATCTAAATTCCATTAATGCAATCAATACTTCACAAGAAAGAGAACCAACATGATAAATTTTAAATTATAGATATTTTAATAGTAAACTACTGTATATTGGACATATAAAAGTTTTATTTATAAAATATTTTTGATTGTATGGAGGTATTAAAGAATTTTACATTTATAATGGATAACAAAAAAAATCTAACCTTTATTAAAATAGATACATATTTATTTATATTCAGAAAACTTATAAAATAGTAAAAAATGCTCCACCGGAACACGAAAAAAGAGAATATGATAGTCGACCACCGAAATGTTGAACACAAGACAACCTACGATAATGTTTAGTGGCCGACATCGACAATCGTCGTGTGGCTATTTTAGATTTTCCCCGCCCCATTGAACTCGTGGGCAAGCTGGATGTTTTGCCGACCCAATTATATTCCGCGCCTCATTTGTTCAAGTTCGGCCGGCAGCGCTGCTCTGGTAATGCCGGGATCATACATAATCATCGAGCAATTGTGGCCCGGCCGCCGCCAATTGCGGTCCACACGATAAGTTCAGACGCAAGGTGACAACATCCGATATCAATCGTCTGTCAGTAGCGGTATTAATGGCCGCAATCAACAGATAAGTATTGGAAGTTCGTCGGGTGCGACGAGGGGGCCGGGTCTCGGCACGAACCCACTAAATATATTTTACCACAGGTAGTCTACTGATATCGATTAGAGTGGGAAAAACCGAAAATCGGATCCCGCCGGCAATAATGTAGCGCGTACAATATGCAAAACCACCTCTTTCGGCACGGATTTATTGAATCCATGTGATATTTGTTGGCCGGATTGGCAGCATGGAAACGCTTCGACTTTCCACTATGGAGGACCCGGGTTCGAGTCTCGGGTCCCACCCCTTGAAAATATTTATCAGAATCCTACTTATTTCTCATAACGAATTTAATTATATTCAAATTTGATACCAAGGAACATAAACTTGACTAGAGTACTTCAATGGTGTTCGAATTCATGGGGTCCGGGCCCGGCCCGTCGATCCCCGTCCTTCACAACCCGGCTGACCCCTCCGCAGGGGTGGGCAGCCTGTGGAACGGCTTGTTTCGCAGCCTGTGGAAGGGCTTGTTTCGCCCCGCCACAGAGTATTCTTACAGAATGGAGTGTGGCGTCATCTGTTGACCAAAAAAAGAACCCGTGTAACAGATATATAAGATCGTTGGCGGTTGGGCCGATCGGCGGATCAGTCCAGCGAGGGATTCGCCGGAAGTTTATTTTTCAGCGTTTCAACAGGTCAATAAATTCAGCGTGACATATACTGTCCGGCGTTATATGAGAATATCGGACATTTCACATTGTTTGGTCAAAGGTATCGGCCCGGCGAAGAGCGCATGGAACACATCGAACGGGTGTCGCAGAATATGCAGGGAGGCCTCAGTATCTGAAAGGGCCGGAAACGATTCTAATACGCAGTTGTTGGCTAAATGTGGTACGGAATATGATTGGGTCGGCAAAATATGCAGCCTGCCCACGAGTTCAGTGAGGTGGGGCAAATCTAAAATGGCTGCACGTTGATTGTCGATGTCGCGTAGAAACACTTCGGCTTTCTACTCTGGAGGACACGTGTTCGAGTCTCGGGTTCCACCCCTTGAAAATATTTATAATGGGGTCCCGGCCCGGCTGTCGATCCCTGTCCTCCACTATCCGGCAGACTCCTCCGCGGGGTGGACAGCTGTGGAAGGGACTTGTTTCTGCCCGCCATATAGTGTTCTTCCAGAATTCCGCGGGGTGGACAGCTGTGGAAGGGGCTTGTTTCTGCCCGCCATTTAGTGTTCTTCCAGAATGGAAAGTGGCGTCATCTGTTGACAAAAATCCTTCACCAGAGCAGGCGGCTACCCTGGTATTAAAATAAGAAGGCATGACTAGTTGAAAGAAATGAATGGGATAATAAAACAAAGTACGGCGAAAATTTTATTGTTTATTGGCAAGGCTAAAAGTCACATTTGTTTAAATTTATGCAATGTTGTATTAAGATTTTTGACCCAAAATCTGACTTCTGAAGAGCACTTGCTAGTCAAAGGAATAATTCAATCAATGAAGTTGTAATATAAGTTAGGTTATTTTGAGATAAACCGCCATATCTCATAAGGAATATACATTATCTGGGGCAGCCGCTTTTAGAACTCACTACAGGCTGGCCAATACCCATAGTGGAATCAATCGGAAGGTTGAAGGATGTGGTTCAACGGGCTAGGCTAGGACACCTCCTGAAAAATTGAAGATGTCCGATGCTGGATACAGCAGTCATATTTATGCCTGCTGTAATCGAGTACAGGTAGTCCTCGATTAGTGCGAATAATGGGTTCCACGAATTTCTCGCACTATTCGAAGTATTAACCATTTTATGTAAAATATGGTAATTGATTCTTGCTTCGTGAGATTCCGGCCATTAGCCAACGTCAAGATGATTAACCACAATACTATCTGTTTAAGAATTATTTATTTTCATATTTTACATCGTTGTTCATCATCTAAATAACTTAACAGGAATTGCGTCTCATACCATCATCAAACCAACTGCCAAATCGAAACCAAAATAGCGAATCAAAAGCGGAAGTTGAGTGCCGCTTTTATGTCGCTCAATCATATCCATTTTTTGCTGTAGCGTAATCACTAACCTCTCCTTTTTTCGTTTTCTATTCTATCATCAAAAGTGTTCTTCCTTTTATCCATTTCGATACTTTTTAAAAGAGAAAATTCTGTACTATACTGTATGTATACGATAACAAAGCTGAATAATAGTAATGTTAAATAGCTAACGGCAAAAAAGCCCATCTTTCTGGTGTTTCACCCCTTTAACACCAAGTGACTGTTCATGGACTGCTCCTCGTCCGGTTTTACTAACCGAAAATTAACATTAATTTGTTAATTGACATTATAAAAGGAGACGGACCTTTGCTAGTAAGACTGGTCTATGCTTACAACTCGCATTAATCGAATATTTGCCCCCACTAAGTGAAAAACGTTATCATTTTTATAAGTCGCACTAATCGAACGTCGCATTATTCGAACTCGCACTAATCGAGGTCTACCTTATTCAAATTATAATTCTTTCGAAATTATTTTCGAAAAATATTGCAATAGGGAGTTTCCGCACAGCTAGCGAGGTTGCAACCAAAATATAAAAATTCGCAGTCAGCGGTTTAATATAACAGATTATCTTTATTAGAGATAATAGAAATAATTTATGAGAACAGATGTATTATTGTAAATTCTCTCTAGTGTCGCGGTTCGAACTAACTTTGATTTGCTAAAGCCGTTGGCAGAAGCTATGTATAACTTTCCGAAACGATACGATTTTCTCATTTATTGATCGGACACCATTCGTAGCTGTGTCACGAACGGCGGCTCATCTCCCGCCCGAACGTGACCCAGGATCGGGACCCGCGCCCCAGCCGTCTTCGGTTCAGTGCTTAACTTAATGTTAATGTCATGTGCCTCGAACCATTCGGAAAAATGAGAAAGTCCACAACCAAAATGCTCCATAAAAGAAAACGTAACTAATTTTATTTTTAAACAATTAACGAAGAACTTACAAAATATTATTAGTAGAAACTTAAAAATGACTTATGGTCTTCCCAATATTAATTTTTAAAAAATCTTTCAAAACGATGATACTTAATAAGTGACTTTTTCCTGTCACCGCCGATTTCTTTCTAAATAGTCACCAATACGACAGTCCACAACAGAGTAAGGTTAACAGTACCAAGGACAATGTTATCTAAACGATAGACGAACATGCAATCAACGAAGACGGGACGGGACCCACCAAGCAGAATGATCACAATGTGTTGAATGCTAGAGAAAACCACACCAGCTCCGTCTTCTGGTCACTTATTTATACTGTAGTTAATTTGCATAAAAGACATGTAGAATGTAATAAAATTGACTTGAACAATAATTGATGACTCTTCTTTTGTTAATTATTTTTCATAAGCATAAATAACTAAATATAAATTATTATTTCACCATAAACTTTTTATACATTTTCCAACCGTCCTTTTTCGTCGGCCGGATTGGCCGCGTGGAAACGCTTCGGCTTTCCACTCTGGAGGACCCGGGTTCGAGTCTCGGGTCCCACCCCTTGAAAATATCTATCATAGGGTCCGGGGCCGGCCCGTCGATACCCGTCCTCCTATTTATCATAGGGTCCGGGCCCGGCCCGTCGATCCCCGTCCTCCACAATCCGGCTGACCCCTCCACAGGGGTGGGCAGCCTGTGGAAAGGCTTGTTTCGCCCCGTCACTTAGTATTCTCCCTGAATGGAAAGTGGCGTCATCTGTTAACAAAAAAAAACCGTCCTTTTTCAAACACGTGACCGTGACGTCACTTTTCGGCCATTTGCCGCATGATTCAACCTGCTTCGGACGCATTTTCAAGGTAACAGTTTCTTTTTTACAATTCTTTATTTTACCAAATCTGCCCCACTTTTTCTTAGAATCCTTACAGCTGTGCAGATACTTCCCATTTAAGCACATTTGATTTACGATTCACTGGTTTCTAAATCAAGGTTGTCATTCATTATTAGAATTCTCCTCTATTGACAAACGTAACCTTGATTAGGAGCATTGCTTGTTGTATTTCGTGTATTCAAAATGAAAAGTTTGATTAAAAATGGCAATAAATTTCAATAAATTTAATGTATTCTTATGTAATGTTTCCTTCTTATGTAAGCCATTTAATACGTCGCAGTTTTCTATTTTTGCGACGAACTACATGAAATTCGTAAGTGATTTTATTTCCTAATTGCAGTTTAAGATAATATTTCTAACAAACAAATTTTAATTTCAGGTTTTCGTAATTGCATAAATTAATATATCGAATATAAAAATTTGTGTAAAACGTTAGATAATAGATTCAAATCCGACGAATATTTTCCAAATTTATTGAAGTTCTTACTTATAGTGACGATGAATAGCTATTCTAATTCTGGAATTTGCTATCCCTGCTTCTTAAGACCGAGTATCTCCACAGCTTTAGTTTTTGGCATTGAATTTTTCACCAATTGCGATTGTGAAAATCGAATGCGTTATAATTTTCTTCTTGAAAAATTAAAAACGCCTTATTTCCGATTATTATTATTCGCTGTTAGTGTATGTCGCCAGAATATCTTATAGCCATTTTAAATTGGTATTGCTATATATAGAAATAACAAAAATACAGCAATTCTTAAAAAGGTGGTCCATCTCTCCCGGACCTATCATATATATATATATTAGGCCTATATATATATTAGTGGCAGGTTCCCTGCAGAGAGCACTGCTTAATATATTTGATGATCAATTGAACTTCTATCCGCCGAGGATAAAAATAATTTATATAAATTTTTGCATTCCTACAGCTTTTAAACTTTATGAAAAGATATGGAAAAATATCATTGTGCTATACTTTTGCTGGCTATGTTTACGTTACCAAGAAATTTCCAATAAAGGTAGCAATAGCAAATCTATGAATATTTCATAAATATTAAACTCTATATCATCTAAGAAATATTTAATATTTTACAGATGGCTAGTTCTCTTCAGTCAATATTTGATGGTCTCTTGAATCTTCGATCCACTGAGGATAAGAGAATTGAAATGCAAAATAGTATCTACTATGAATCAAACAGATAGCTTCTGAGGTTAAAAAATTTCTGAAATTCTTCTATGGATTTCTTTCCTAATTAAATTTGAAATTTAAATTTTTTGTATATTGTAAAATTACTAAAATCTTTCACAAATAATATGTAATTAATATTTTTCAATTTGTCTCTATACAACAAATTGTTTTATTTAAAAAAATGCCTTTATTCTCAATATTTTAAAATTAGTATGAAATATGCTATTTAATTTAATTAATATTTTTCAATTTGGCTCTATACAACAAATTGTTTCATTTAAAAAAATGCCTTTATTCTCAATATTTTAAAATTAGTATGAAATATGCTATTTAATTTGAAGTTCTTTATGAATAATGTGTTTAGTTTAATTAATTTCAGTATTTGAAACTGTACTGTTGACTTTCCTATGTATAGTTTCACTATCTTAATGCTTTTTATTCTAAAATGTAATAATTATTATAGTTATGTCTATGTTTGATTTTTAGCATAAATGTTTCATCTAAATTTAGTTGCTGTTCTTGAATTCAAGAAATGATGGTGCCGGTCTGTTACGTTAAAAAAACATTGTTTGGATTAATAATAGAATTAAGAATTTTTACATAAATAATAAATCACAATCATTTCTATTTTTACGTAGTTTATTTAGTTATTTATAGAGATTACAATGTTAATCAGCAAAGATCATCATGATCAGCAAAGAATATCATTATGATATATTCAAAATAGGTATATATAATAAGCCCTAATATCGATAAACTAAAAAATCTGAACATAATAATTATGAATCACTAAATCATTAAAATATATAAACCGCAAAATATTATAAACGTTTACGGCCGTATTCACCATCTCGAGTTATATATGGAGAGTTGACTAACCCGAAGTAAAAATTAACCCAGGGTTGTTTTGCGAATTATTCGATATTCGTATTCACCAATATTTTCAACTCTAGTTTTTGAACTCGAGGGTTATTTGCCATTTGTATTACTGATGTCGAGAGTTAATGACGATTTCGTTTCTATCGAATGTTATAATTGGTTGGAGATGGTCACATGATAGTAATTAGGAAAATGGAGCAAGTTATAAATATGAGAAACATTTCACCAATTTTGAAAAAGAATTATTGTTAGAATTAGTAAAAAAATATAAAGATGTGATAGAAAACAAAAATATTAATGCAGTGTCGATAAAAGAAAAACAAGAAGTTTGGAAAATTATTGGCAAGAGTTTATTCGAATATAATACTCTGATATAAATACAGTACCTGTATATCTGTATATTAAAGTGGCATCTATTTCTTATATTATTTATTATTTTTTCATTGCAGAAAACGAATATAATATCATTCCAGGCACGTCACGTATAAATAGTAAACAGTTATGGGACTGCTATAAAAATTAAAAAAAAGCTAGAAAAGATCGTGCTACAATATGAACAATATCTTTTCGTAAGCGATATCGACATATAAAATCATAATCGTCTAATTCCTTGAAACTAATTTTTCCTTCGAATTATAATACGTCTTTCACATCGTTCACTTTCGTCTAGGAAATCCAAATATTCTAATTCTTTCATCATTTTATTCTCACTGTAGGACTCCAACACACGGTCTTCCTTTTTAATCAAATGCGCATGCGTTAACCCTGAGTTTCTCAAACAATTCAGCTACCAGCTAAAATAGTTTCATTTGACTCGGAACGAAGTTGGTGAATACGAATTTAGCTATCACTCCTCACAATAAGACCCTGCTTAACGCTGCCCCGTTTAACATTGTTTCAATATATCGCGCTTTTTTCGAATTCTATATTTTTATTGATTCACTTTGGCGTGGTTTTTCAAACCGTTATTTTTACATAAATCCTAAATCGCAGGAATTCATTGCATTGATATTCCTATGCTGTCTCCCCCCAGTGCGTTTGATATCAGTGCATACAGTACATATGAAAGTCAGCTGCGGTCAGAGTTCATATTTATGATCGGTCATCAATGTTATTTTACATAATAAAAACAATTATCCCATTTTAGTTTTAAGCTGAATGTTGCCTCTTTAAACTATAGTTCCTTGAAGTTAGAATATTATTCTTTCATCAATATTTTTCAGCGTTTACATTCAAGTTAGAACGTTTTTCTTTCGTCAATATTTTTTCGTTGTTTATAGTTTGCTGTATCTGATTACTGCTTTTTGTTCTTAAAACTTCTTATTTTCTAATTTTAAGAATTTTTTCATCAATGATTTATGAATACAATTTAAAACTTTTTTTCTAATTTTAAGAATTTTTTCATGAATGATTTATGAATACAAATCGATATTAACGATTAAAAAAATGTATATAATTAATGTAATACAATAATACATGTTACAAAATAAAAAAAAATGCTATGTATATATTATTTATTCATTGTCCTGTTTCACCTATCCTCATTATTTATGTGTTAAAATGACCTCGATTAATGCTGTTTCATTTAACGCGTTTTTTCCTTGTAACGTATTCCCCGCGTTAAACGGGGTCTTACTATTTATATACTAAGCATGGGGTCCAGTGGAGCTGGCCCGAATTCTCCTTAATAATCTCATTTACATATAAATCTCCCATCTTTTATATATATAATATTTCTATATAAAAACTTTGTATATACCGTAAACTGGGGTGACTTAGGCCCATTAGGGTGGCTTTGGCCCAATTTTGGAAACGTGTTTCTGTTTTAAATTTATCACCAATTTTTAAAGATGTCATAAAAAACATTTGTTTATTTATATTTTTATTGTTTTTTGTTACATCTTTAAAAATTGGTGATAAATTTAAAACAGAAACACGTTTCCAAAATTGGGCCAAAGTCACCCTAATGGGCCTAAGTCACCCCAGTTTACGGTATATATATTTTATTTTATAAAAGATATATCAAGCTAAATATTTAATTGAAAATATTTTTAGTTTTTAAGAAAAACTGCACTAACCAGTAAATATAAAAAGTCATTGTTACAATAATGATTTCTAAATATAATTTTTAAATCTATTTCAAGTTTCATAAGACCATCGGTGGACTTGTCAATTTACGTGTATTTTGAGGCGGCTAAAATATTACATACTAAAATTGTGAAATATTTGAAATACTGTAATGAATAATATATAGTATTAAAACAGTAGTATTTAATGCAAGATATTTTATGGCAATGTAAAAAATAACAAGGAAACAATAAATTAGAAAATTAATATTTCTAGTAGATTAAGTTATTTAACGTTTTATGCTAATAAAATTAATGATGGAAATCAGCTATCTCTCTCTAGATATAGAGATAAAATAGGAAGACGGGGAATGAATATTGGTTAAGGCTGTGACACATTGAACGCGACGTGAAGCGAAGCATAAAAAAGCAACTTCGCGCGGTTACGCGCGTACAGTGTGTCTTGGACTAGCTTTTCCCGTGCGGCTGCTGGAGTTAACGCGCGTAGCCGTGCGAAAAAAGATGAAAAAGTTGAACTTTTACCAATCAGCACGCGCGAACAATATGGTGCGGCAAGACGCGAAGGAAGCAATCAACCAATAAAAACGAATGTTTTATATACTTGAAAAAGGCGAAAGTTCAACTGTGTGGTTGGGATTCAGATATAGAACTTTGTTTTAGAAATACAAAAAATACCTAAATGACATGAAATTAAAATAATATCGAAAATATACGATCACTTCTTTTTAATAACAAATCAACTACACTCCGCAAACGACCTCTATCGGCAAA
Organism: Olivierus martensii; assembly: GCA_000484575.1. Classification (NCBI taxonomy): domain Eukaryota; kingdom Metazoa; phylum Arthropoda; class Arachnida; order Scorpiones; family Buthidae; genus Olivierus; species Olivierus martensii. The sequence goes on from AYEL01063667.1 coordinate 14,316, forward strand.
TCGACGAAACATGAGAAATAAGTCGACTGCAATCGTAGACAGGCTGCGGCGCAGTGCAACGCGAAGCGAAGGATGCAAATTTTTCTGTCATCTTTGCTTCGGTTCGCGTCGCGTTCAGTGTGTCACACACTGTCAGAAAATACAAAACGAAAGGAAAAAGAGAGTTTGAAGTCTTCTCTTTCTTTATTTGATTATGCTACTCTCCAATACTAACCAGCAGAATATTCCAATGTCCACACCCGAATTGAACCTTATCCTTCACCTAGGATTAGGTTCCCTTAGGTAAAAGATTAGGCTCAAATCGGCCCTAGGTTCAGAAGAAATCTGAGATATGAGACTCGATACTGAATCCGAATTTCCACTGTAAAAATGCAACACCGTTTTAATTTCTCACGGTTTTCTCAGGTGCCGCTTTTAGTTTCGTAATTGCATTTGTGTGTGTCACCTGCTATATTTTGCAGAAAACAGAACCAAAGCAGAATGTGAAACTTCTGCATTCTGCTATCTGCTCAGAAAAGTCTCGGTGTGTTCTAGGTTTTACAGGATGCCTGATCTGTCGATTTCGATTATGAGTTGGCCGAACCTGACCTGATCTATGTATACGAGTTGCTCGACGTCGGAATACTTTACGTGAATGATGGGTATCTGCTGATATTTTTCAGTAAAAGAAAGTTCAGCAGTTCTATAATTCTAATGACATTCACCAAGCAGCTGTAAAGCTTCTTTGTTCGCAAATGGCATGTTTAGCAAAAAACCAAGGAAAGGTTGACTCAACAGCAAAAGTCAAAGACTACCGAACAAAGATAGGCAGAAACAGTATTTAGGAAGTAAGAGAAGGCTGTAATTATGGCTTGTTCCGGAACAGACATCATCCGATTCTTTGGATACGCTTTGATTATGCAAATTTTATTCTTACATTTCCTACAACATTTCATTTTCGAAAAAAAAAGAGTGGGCGGGAATGGGTTTATTACACTGTGTATACTATTAAAAGATATCCTTAGAGGATTAAATATAATTTGAGAATCGTTAATAAAGCGAAAATCAAATCATAAATGAAATTTTCAACATCATAAATGTAGATTCGTCGGTCGGATGGCCGCATGGTAAAGCTGTGACTTACCATCCTGAAGGATTCGGGTTAAAATCCGGGTCCCACACTTCCAGTTTTTCAGGAGGGGTCAGGGCCCTGAACTTTGAATCCCATCCTTCAATCATCCGGTGACGCCATCATGGATGTTGGCCAGCCTTTGATGAGCTCTATAAGTGGCTGCCGCACAAAACAGTATCTCTCATGCGATATGGCAGCTTAATCAACCTAACATAACCTAAATGTAGGTTAATTCCTAAAAGAATTATGGAAATTGAAACTACATTCATTATATTCGTTAAGTACTTAACAAATACAGTGGTACCTTGGTTAACGACGGTAATCCGTTCCAAGATTACCGTCGTTAACCAAAACGTTCGTTATCCAAGGCGCGATTTCCCGTTAAGATTTAATTGAAAATTTGTTAATTTGTTCCGGCTCCTCCCCACAACCATAGTAAATATTAAAAATGGAGATAAAACTCATTTAAAATGTCCTAAAATATGGAAAATATCACTTATTTATTATATTTTCTACAAAAAAATTCTTATTTAAAATGTTCTAAAAATATGGAATATATCATTTATTTATTATATTATTTTTAATGTCCTAAAAATATGGAAAATATCATTTATTTATTATATTGTTCCGTCTCCTTCCCACAACCATAGTAAATATTAAAAATGCAGATAAAACTCATAACAACCATAGTAAATATTAAAAATGCAGATAAAACTCATTTAAAATGTCATAAAAACATGGAAAATATCATTTATTTATTATATTTGCTACAAAGAAATTAACACTAATAAAATGAATTGTTCATGAAAACAGTTTTTAATTAGAAATCTTCACCAGAAGGACAATTGGGCTCACTTTGGAGTTTTTTGACAAATTTGCTATAAAATTTAACATTAATAAAATGAATTGTTCGTGGAAACAGTTTTTAATTATCAAGTATTCACCAGAAGGACAACTGGGCTCACTTCGGAGTTTTTTGACAAACGAGCCCTTAAACACTGATTAGCAGCTTATAGATTCAACGATTATTATATAGATAAGATTTGATACTGATTAGCAGTTTATAGATTCAACGATTATTATACAGATGAGATTTGATTTTGCCTTTATGGCGGAATGAACAGTGACACGCATTCGCTGATTTATTGTCTATATGAACTGTCCCATAAATACTGATTAGCAGCTTATAGATTCGACAAATGAATCCATAAACACTGATTAGCAGCTTATAGATTCAACGATTATTATACAGACGTAAACACTGATTAGCAGCTTATAGATTCAACAATTATTATACAGATGATAAATACTGATTAGCATCTTATAGATTCAACGATTATTATATAGATAAGATTTGATACTGATTAGCAGTTTATAGATTCAACGATTATTATACAGATGAGATTTGATTTTGCCTTTATGGCGGAATGAACAGTGACACGCATTCGCTGATTTATTGTCTATATGAACTGTTAAACAGTGACATGCACTCGCCGATTTATTATATATATGAACTCTAGGATCTTGAACAGCTACTGATAAGCAGTTTATAGATTCAACTCTTATTATACAGATAAGATTTGATTTTGCCTTTTGATGGCGAATGAACATGATTATTCACTCGTTCATTTATTGTCTATATCAGTAGTTCTCAACCTTTTTTCTGTTGAGGAATACATTTTAATATTTTAAATTTTGGCGGCACACCTAAATATTTTTAATAATAATTTAGATTTAACGAATTTTCAATAACAGATTTATTCTTATTACATTCAGATAATATACATACTCGTACACGGGATCATTAAATGACGGCCCTTATTAAGTTATAGCACCATCTGCGGATTTTGGCTTTTTAGAGAAACTATGATATTCATTTAATTTTTATTCCTTAATTTTTAAATTATAAATAACGACAAAGAAACTATGATATTCATTTAATTTTTATTCCTTAATTTTTAAATTATAAATAACGACAAAAAATTTTGACTGTCGCAGAAATTCGACGGTTAGATTTTTCTAACGATACCCTATTTAATCGCAGAAATTCGAGGGTTAGATTTTTCTAACGATATCATATAGGAATCGATAGGACTGCAAAAGGGATATCCAGCCAACCATGTTTTACTATTAATATACAGTATATGATACATACATACAATTCAATCTTCATTTTCGCGGCACACTAGTATGCCGCGGCAGTGGTTGAGAACCACTGGTCTATATGAACTGTAGGATCTCGGACAGACGTTTTTTTCTTCTTCTAATGGAATCCGAAACTGCGACATCACACCACTTGCAGGTGTGAAGTAATATATAACACAAACAAACAATAGAATCAGACTGTTGGCAGAATTTTAAAAATAATAATCGTGAATAATATATATAACAAACAGACAATAGAATCATTTGTTCGCAGAATTTAAAATAATATTCGTCTAGTAATCATTGCACATCTATTTTTAATTAATTAAATACAGTACAGTAATTTGTTTTCATTACAATATGTTAATTATCATTTACTTAGATATATTTTTATATACCGTATTTGCCGGCGTATAAGACGCACTTTTTTTCTTT
>AYEL01063668.1:0-12967 GCA_000484575.1 Olivierus martensii
TCCCTATTTCAGATTTAAAATTTTCAATTTTAAATGCTTTTACTATGTTTGTTTTTCTTATACTATTTCAGATTTTAAACTTTTTATTTTAAAACCTTTTACTATGTCTGTTTTTCTTATACTACTTCAGATTTTAAATTTTTAATTTTAAACGCTTATACTGTTTCTGTTTTTCTTATACTATTTCAGATTTAAAATTTTTAATTTTAAATGCTTTTACTATGTCTGTTTTTCTTATACTATTTCAGATTTTAAATTTTTAATTTTAAATGCTTTTACTATGTCTGTTTTTCTTATACTATTTCAGATTTTAAATTTTTAATTTTAAATGCTTTTACTATGTCTGTTTTTCTTATACTATTTCAGATTTTAAATTTTTAATTTTAAATGCTTTTACTATGTCTGTTTTTCTTATACTATTTCAGATTTTAAATTTTTAATTTTAAATGCTTTTACTATGTCTGTTTTTCTTATACTATTTCAGATTTTAAATTTTTAATTTTAAATGCTTTTACTATGTCTGTTTTTCTTATACTATTTCAGATTTTAAATTTTTAATTTTAAATGCTTTTACTATGTCTGTTTTTCTTATACTATTTCAGATTTTAAATTTTTAATTTTAAATGCTTTTACTATGTCTGTTTTTCTTATACTATTTCAGATTTTAAATTTTTAATTTTAAATGCTTTTACTATGTCTGTTTTTCTTATACTATTTCAGATTTTAAATTTTTAATTTTAAATGCTTTTACTATGTCTGTTTTTCTTATACTATTTCAGATTTTAAATTTTTAATTTTAAATGCTTTTACTATGTCTGTTTTTCTTATACTATTTCAGATTTTAAATTTTTAATTTTAAATGCTTTTACTATGTCTGTTTTTCTTATACTATTTCAGATTTTAAATTTTTAATTTTAAATGCTTTTACTATGTCTGTTTTTCTTATACTATTTCAGATTTTAAATTTTTAATTTTAAATGCTTTTACTATGTCTGTTTTTCTTATACTATTTCAGATTTTAAATTTTTAATTTTAAATGCTTTTACTATGTCTGTTTTTCTTATACTATTTCAGATTTTAAATTTTTAATTTTAAATGCTTTTACTATGTCTGTTTTTCTTATACTATTTCAGATTTTAAATTTTTAATTTTAAATGCTTTTACTATGTCTGTTTTTCTTATACTATTTCAGATTTTAAATTTTTAATTTTAAATGCTTTTACTATGTCTGTTTTTCTTATACTATTTCAGATTTTAAATTTTTAATTTTAAATGCTTTTACTATGTCTGTTTTTCTTATACTATTTCAGATTTTAAATTTTTAATTTTAAATGCTTTTACTATGTCTGTTTTTCTTATACTATTTCAGATTTTAAATTTTTAATTTTAAATGCTTTTACTATGTCTGTTTTTCTTATACTATTTCAGATTTTAAATTTTTAATTTTAAATGCTTTTACTATGTCTGTTTTTCTTATACTATTTCAGATTTTAAATTTTTAATTTTAAATGCTTTTACTATGTCTGTTTTTCTTATACAATTTCAGATTTTAAATTTTTAATTTCAAATGCTTTTACTATGTCTATTTTTCTTATACTATTTCAGATTTTAACTTTTAATTTTAAATGCTTTTACTATGTCTGTTTTTCTTATACTATTTCAGATTTAAACTTTTTTATTTTAAATGCTTTTACTATGTCTGTTTTTCTTTTCCCTATTTCAGATAAAATGCTTTTACTATGTCTGTTTTTCTTTTCCCTATTTCAGATTAGATCGGACGCTTTGACTGTTACTATGTTTGTTTTTTGTACTATTTTAGGTTTTACTCATTTTATTATAAATGATTTGTCTGTTATGTTTTTTATACTGCTTTAGATTTTAAATTTCTTATTTTTAATGCTTTGACTCTTACGTTCGTTATTCTTATATTGCTTTAGTTTTTAAAAATTATGTTTTAAATGCTTTGACTGTACTTTTAAAAGTTTTACTTTAAATGCGTTGACTGTAATTTTTAATAGTTTTGTTTTGAATTCTTTGACTGTTACTGTTTGTGTTTCTTGTATTATTATTTTTTTTTAATTTTTATTTTATATGTTTATAACCTGGTGATGTTTGTTTTTCTGTTCCTTTAATTATTTTATCATTTTAATTTTTAAATTTTATGTATTTTGGTTTCTCTATGTTTTTCATTTTGGCTATTTTATTTTACTTATTTATATTTTTATCTTTTATCATTTTTATCTTATTATATTTAACACATTTGTTTTCGCTATTTTATGTTTATCTTATATGCTTTTTGATTTAATGTTTTTTTTTATTTTTACTGTTGAATTTTGTTTCATTTTTAAAATATTTTATCTTATGTTTTGGAATTTTTCTAATTTGTTTCTTATGTTTTTGAATGTTATGTTTTTTATTATTTTTTATTTTTAATCTTATGTGTTTCTTGTTCGTTATCTTTATGTTTTACTTTTTATTATTATATTGTTTTGTTTTCTATTTTATATGTTTTTGATTTTCTACTTTGTTATTATTTTATTTTATTTTATTACATTTTATATATTTTTTTGTAGGTACGTTTGTGTTTGTTTTTGTTATTTTGTATTATGTTGTTTTTTTGTATTGTATTGTATTATGTTGTATTATTTTGTATTTTGTATTTGTATATTGTTATTTTATTTTTTCATTTTATAGCTTTTACTATCTTTTCGCTAGTATCTTTTCGATATTCTTGTGTTTTATTTTCATATCATTTTTTATTTATCTTAAATTATACTCTTTTAATCTGGTATATTTTACGTTTTTATTTTTATTATTTTTTATTTTACTTGGTTTTGATTTCAGTTTGTTTATTTTTCATTTTATTATTTATTATTTTTATTTTCTTTTCGATCTGTTTATGTTCGTATTTTTTTATGAATTTTTTATTTCATATACTTTTTAATCTGATATTTAATTTTTTTCTTTTATCTTTTTATTATTTTATAATATATATTTTTAATCTGTTTTATATTCCATTTTTCACTATTTTGGTCTCATTTATTTATTTCCTCTTTTTATTTATTAAAATTTTTTTTCTTATATGTTCTTTATTTTTTTATTTTTATTTTATTATTTCGAATATTTAATTTTTTAAATTACATGTGTTTTCTCTTAATCTCTTTATGGTTTGTTTTTCTCGTGTTTTATATTTTAATTTCTTCACTACAGTCACCAATATAACACCTAAAATATGTCTTTAACACAGATTTGAACAAATTATAATATCTTCGCATTCAAACATCAACACACCAAGCTTTTTTCTTGATTTGACATAACACGATTACACAACCCAAACACGTGCTTCCCAAAGTCCAACCCTTGGGTCCTTGTCCCGGGAAGTGGAAACGTTATCACTAGACTGTGATTAACGGCTGAAAGGGCTCTGGCAAGATTAACATTAAATATCAATCTGAAATATACTTAATTTTGTTAATATTATAATAAATTCATTTACTTAAGTTTCAGTTGTCATACTATATTTTAATCTTTCTAAGTGAACTGTAAAACATTCAAGGAAATATTCGAAATTTGTTTCTTTATATGACTCTTTTCTCTGACGTGAATCTTTATATGTAGAAAAAAATTATCGCTTTTTATGTTAGAAATCATAACAGCATTATTGTTGCTAGTTGATGTAACAGAAGCATTATAGAGTGAGAAGTTCCTAGAAGGATAATACTGTATCTCTCAATACATCAAAATTTTTTTATATTTGTATTTCATCTATTATTAATTATTTCCTTCACCAGATTATATTATTTTCGAAAAATAATATTAAGTCTTATTAATAATAGCGTTAATTAACGATGTAAAGATGGCACCACTTTTGAATCCGCTTAAAAGTCGTTAGCATGTTTTGAACTTTTAATATTTTCGTTTGCATCTCACCGTTTAGCTCCATAGTCAAAACAAAATTGGGCAGATAATTTCGCATTAGTTGTTCAGTTTCGAATTTTAAAAGATTTTCTTTTGAAACAATCTGCACATAGTTAGCACTTTTTGTATTTTTACTGTACCAAATGTTAAATTAACTTTGCATTATATTAATTCCTTTATATTAATCATTAATCTATTCATACTATATCTATCTATATGTAAATACAGTACTTAATATCAGTAAAATTAATATAATACAGTCATTCCAACTAAATTAGCGAAAACTTTTTTTAAATTGAAAAATATTTCAAAATTTGGCGAAATAAATTTCAAAAAGAGAGAAATGGTTGCACCAGAGTAGAGACTTAACGAGTAGTAGCACTCGCCAAGCCGCCTTTGATGTTGTGCTCAATTGTAATGTGCGTTGGATTAACATCATCGATTTTGTCACCGTCCACTTGCAGCTGTTAGATACAGTTCTTCCTCCAACTTGTCTGTTTTTATAAGTAACCTCTACTCCCACACACGGTCGGGTCGTCCCCTCTGGTATGCACAGTCGAGCTATGTGGTATGCATGGTCGAGTTGTCTGGTTGTGTTCATCTATATTTTAGTGTGTTCCAATAAATGTGTTCTTGTTCCGTTCAGTTCCGTATTTCATTCCGATGTGCGAATCTTCGATCCTCAACATTCTCAAAAATGTGGAATGCTAAATGATTAATTTCGACATTGGAAATAGTATATTTAGCAGAACTTAATATAATATTAATTCAATAATTTTTATCTAATAAAATATATCATTATACCGACTGCGACTCTCCCTTTCGCGTTTGGATTCATCCACCTTAGCTAAGCGCGGCTTTCGTGGACGGACAATATATAGGTATATATGTATATTTAATTACTGCATATCTTATCCATAATTTTAAGAAAAAATGTTTAATAATATATTTTTAAAAATTTTAAATTTTCTATTGCATTTTCTTTCTTAAAATTAATTAACATAGATAAAGATATTTATCCAAACTGATGTTTCTGTTTGGGAGGAAAATATAACACATTTTAAAAAGGAGTATTTGGTGCTCCATACAAATTTCTTTGGCGTTCTGAAATATTTCTATTTGACATCAAATTAAGTTAATACAATATTTATATTCCTTACAATAGTTTATTAAATTAGTGACATCAACTAATGTTGTTTTAAAAAGTTGTTTTAAATAGTATCCAATATAGATTTACTGAAAATAAAATAAGAGTGAAATATATTTAATATAATTAAAGTTATATATCTGATATTTCTTCTGCCAGTAAATTTTCGAGTGGTGGTCACTCGAAAAAAAATTCCTCCCTGGTTTCATGTTACAATTGAAACGAATAAGAAAGTTATGCAAGTGCATTAATGCAGTTTATTGGAATAATATTAAAGATTAAAAATTATTATTTCCAAATTTATTTGGAAATAATAATAAAAATTTATTTCAATACTTAAAAAGATGAAAAAAATTTTATAAATGGAGTATAATAAAAATAAACAGTTTAATTTATCCTAATCAATGAACAACAGGGCCGCCGAGAGGGGTGACATCCGTGACTTTTGTCACGAGCCTAGTATCGAAAAGGACTCGACCTTTGAGCTTTGTCGTGTCACATAATGTGTCTGATAGTTTGCAGCCCGCTGCTAGAGAGCACTGTCTATCACCCAAACAAGCACCCAAAGCAGTTGTGCCAAAATAAACTATTTTATTTATAACATGTATGTAATGTATCGAATTTTTATATATTATACACTTTTTTCAAATAAATATTTACTGTTTTATATGGCTTTTTTATTAAACTAAAGTGATGCCCATTTTTAAGTGGGACCCTGACCACAGACTTGTCACGGCCCGAAAATTTCTCTCGGTGGCCCTGATGAACAATATTGAAAAAATCTTATGAAGTAAATAATATTATGGAACAGAACATAAATAATAATTAATGCTTACGTATCAACTCGGCAATAGTCAACATGGCTACATTAGCCGTTATGTGACATTGCAGAAAGATTCTAGAAACAATCATAGTGGGAAGAATAAGACAACATGGGCGCTTCCAGTTGGCAAGCAACTTGATGATCTTGCTGAACCAGCGCTTACCTAGCAAACGTCATCGCTTAAACAGCTCACGCTGTCTAAATGAACGTCTTGTAAGCATACAAATGGGTGACAAGAAACAAAAAATCTTATCTTTATTACGAGATAAAATTATGGATGATTATTTTGAAATATCACTAACAAATGCTGTACAAAGAACAGTTAAATTTAATATTTCTTTATCAAATATATACTTATACTTTTCAACGATTATAAAAAAAACATCTTTCATTATTCAGTATAAAATTAAAGCTAAATTCTTAAATTTAGCTTTAATTATTCTAGAAATGTGTGTTACATTAATTTTTCTCTAGTTTTTAACTTCTTTAGTTTCTAGTTCGCTGCTAAGCAAAATCAGCGACCCAATGGATCGCTGACTTCGCTTAGCAGCAAACTTAGCGATTGATGACGTCATTCAAAGCAAGCAAACCATCCAGTTAGGCAGCTTATTCTAAACAAGACGGTTTGCTGAGAATCGATTAGTAAGCTGCTTGCCAATTGGAAGCGCCCTATATCAATGACCGTCTTGCTGAGAACCAGCAGGGGTTCAGGAATAATAGATCAACTATTGACCTTTGCATCAAGAGAGATAATAGAGAAAAATTTGGAATTTGGAAGAAAACTTATGCCTTTCAGTTGGAGAAAGCATACGATAATGTGCCTAGAAGCAAAGTATGGAAGGAATTGGAGAGATTGGATTTTGAACCTGTTCTAGTTGATTGGATCCAATAGATGAATGAGAATTGGAAATACTGTGTGAAAACTACTAACAGAACATCTGATTCATTTAGAGTACAGAAAGGACTGAAGCAGGGAAGTGTATTATCTCAAATTCTTTTCAATGTAGTCATGGAAGGTTTAAATTTGATGAAGTTTAAATTAGTGATGGAAATTATTTTGAAAAGAAAATTATAGTATATGTTGTACATTTAAAGTTGCTATAAATTTATTATTCGAAATTTGTTGAGTATATTAGTGCAATATGTTATTTACTAAGAACAGTAGAATTTTACTAACAATTAGCATATATCATAAATTTCTTTTTAGTAATTCTGGAAAGTAAAGTATAGAAATAAAAATCCTTTTACTTTTTTAATTTATATTGTAATTGTGGAATATACCAAGATGATATTCTAAAATATTTTACCAATTATATTTATTGGTTTATTTACCAATTATATTTATTGGTTTAGCTCTCCATAGTGTGTCGAAATGAATACCTTATGGAGAAGTTTATCACAGAGACGTTCATAGCCAACAATATTTCTTTTATCATCTATAATCTCTATATGAATGTAGGATCTGGGACAGACGTTTTTTTCCTTCTAATGGAATCCGAAACTGCGAAGTCACACCATTTTCAGGTGTCAAATAATATACAGGGTGAGTTTTTTATCTTGAGACAACAAAATATCTTAATTGGAATACAGGGTGAGTTTTTTATCTTGAGACAACGAAATATCTTAATTGGAAGTGAGTTTTTTTATCTTGAGACAACGAAATATCTTAATTGGATCTCATATTTCGGTAAAAGTTGTAGACAAAAGTTATAGGGTTTCGAAGTGGCAATCAATTGGTGACCTTGAATGTGACCTTGACCTTCAATGCCATTTGAAGGTCAAGTCGATTTTTTTAAATGGGAAGACATACTTTTGACCCCGGCAATAGAAATAGCGGAAAATTTCACAATCGGATATACCCTTGACCTTAAGGTTTAGGTGAAAGGTCAAGATTATTTGCAGGTCAAAAGATTTTTTCAATGGGAAGCCATATTTTTTATCACATTTTTAATGACCTCATTACTTTGACCTTTAAAAGCTTTTTACACTTTTAGCACTACCCAGGAGGATGTAATAGTTTTCTGCTCCCTTTGGGGTGCTTGATTTCAATGAGTCCTCTCACATCTCACTATTGGGGTGGTTGTTTTCGGTGGAATTTCATCATTTTGAACATTTGTTATAAAATGTTTCCCCAAAACCAATACCTCAAGTTACGGTGAGAAGTAAAGTGACGCACTGAAAACAATCACCCTGATAGTGAGAGGTGAGGGGTCTCATTGAAATCAAAACCCCAAAGGGAGCAGAAAACTACTACATCTACATTGTTACTCCTGGATAGTGCTAAAAGTAGTGAATGCTTTTAAAGGTCAAAGTAATAAGGTCATTAAAAAAATAGCGATAAAAATTATGGTTTCCCATTGGAAAAATCTTTTGACCTGCAAATGATAAAAAATATGGCTTCCCGTTGAAAAAATCTTTTGACCTGCAAATAACCTTGACCTTTAACCTAAACCTTATGCTCAAGGGTATATCCGATTGTGAAATTTCCCGCTCTTTCCATTGCCTGGGTCAAAAATATGTCTTCCCATTTAAAAAATCGACTTGACTTTCAAATGACATTGAAGTTCAAGGTCAAGGTCACATTCAAGGTCACCAATTGATTGCCCCTTGGAAACCTTGCAACTTTTGTCTACAACTTTTTCCAAAATAATGAGATCCAATTAAGATATTTTGTTGTCTCAAGAGAAAAAAGCACTCTATAACACAAACAATAGAATCAGACTTTGTTCACAGAATTTAAAATAATAATCGCGTTTAGAAATCATCTTTAAGAAACTAAAAACTAGTGAACTGTTGCATGTTATCATCTTTAAGAAACTAAAAACTAGTGAACTGTTGCGCGTCTATTATTGAATTAGACTTTGTTCGCAGAATTTAAAATAATAATCGTCTAGAAATACTTCACTAATAACTAGTGAAGTGTTGCATGTCTATTTTTAATTAATTAAATACCGGTAATTTGTTTTCATTACTATATGTTAATTATGATTTACTTAAATATATTTTTATATGGTTATAATTTTATTAATTTTAATAATGATATTGTCGGATTTGAATTGATTTTGATAAAAAAACGATTAACAATTGAGCTAACGAATCAGTGATGCGGGTTACAGGTGATGAGCTCTGTTTTATCAGAAGTTCACATAATTACCAGTTGTTAATCAAAGCCTGCGTTGTTAACTAAGTATGTCGTTATCCGAGGCCGTCGTTAACCAAGTACCACTGTATTTAACAGAACTTAATATTAATTCAATAATCCACCCGTCATTATACCGACTGCGACTCTCCCCTTTGCGTTTGGACTCATCCATCTTAGCTATGTGCAGCTTTTATAGACAGAGAATAGTCCAAGATACAATGAATGCGTGTAACTGCGTGAAGATGCTTCGCTTCGCGTCGCGTTCAGTGTGTCACGACCTTTAGACTTTACTGGCGTGGCAGGTCAAAAATTAGTTAACAAAGAATTTCGTATAACTAGTAATTATTATGTAGATCTTTAATATTATCAAGAATAAGCGATCTTTATCACATTAACAGTTATATATGCATATTTAAAAGAATAATGAGATATTTTTATACGAAACTTAAAGAAAATATTTTACCAATATAATAAAAAAAATTCACGATTCGTATCTAGAGGCTAAAATAGGATATCATATCTCGAAAAGTTCGTATGTAGAGTGGTTTGTAAGTCGAGGTACCATTGTATTTAATAAACATTTATGTATTAACATATACATGAATATTTTTTTTGTTTAATTTAATACGTATAAATAGAATTTTTTTGTGATTAATCGATCATTCATTTATCCGGCATGATCTGGTTCCATAGGCGCCGGTTAAAAGAGAGTTTTTTCATTATTATTTGCTTTACTATAGTCTGTCCAACTTAATTGTGTGGGAAAACGTCACAAACTGGAACAGGTTCATTTACAACAAAGGGGTGTACATGCAGAACGGGTGGGAAAACTGGGAATTCTAGTTACATGAGTTTTTTTAGATAGGTTGAATAATTGTTACTTTTTGAAAAATCCTTTATATAAATTTTAATATAATGTAAAAAATAAATTTTCTTTTTCTAAGCTGATGCTTACACATCAACTTAACAACAAACGTTCCTGTTTTACACAATAGACCAATCTAAATAACCGCATGCGCAGTCTGAACCCACACAACTAACTTGGACAGACTATATCTTATGATGTTTCTTAATTAAAATGGGTAAAATTATGAATTAAATTTATAACTACAGTAGTAGTATAATTTTACTATTATAATAACATTCATCATTTACGAAAAGATGTTTTTCTCTATCACACTGTGGATTAAGGCCGTGACACACTGAACGCGACGCAAAGCGAAGGAAAGATAAAGATGACAGAAAAATTTGCATCCTTCGCTTCGCGTTGCGCTGCACCGCAGCCTGTCTACATTGCAGTCCAGTTACTTCTCATGTTTCATGGATTTGCCGATAGAGATCTTTTGCTGAGTGTTGTTGATTTGTTATTAGTATGGTTATTAGAAAGAAATGATAGTATATTTTCGGTATTCTTTTAATCTCATGTGATATAGATATGATCTTTTTGTACTTCTAAATTTAGACAGTTTTGTAATTAATAGAATTGCATTCGTTCAAATTCGCAACTTTGCACAGCTTGTATTGAATAGCTCTCGACAAAATTGAGAGAGAGATACCTGCAAATCCAATATCCTTGAGTTGGCGAGAAGATTCACAAAGTTATTGATCGATCCACGTGGCGATCAAAGGCAAATACTGGTCACAGTTTTTAGTCTCTATAATTTACAGTCTTTAGTCCCAAAAGGAAGATATAGTTGAAATATATATATATATGTAGTTGGACACTTCATAGGACTAGCCGGAGGTATTACTGAGTTGGCGGTAATCAATGTCTCGCTCAATTTTCGTGAGACAAGGATAGATGTGGCAAAGTAGTGATCAGTGAGACAGACACTGGAGAATCTCCAAAACAAGAATGAAGAAGGAAGCCAAGAACAAAATTGAAGACCAAGCACAGACATTGGAGAACAAAAGCCTCGATCAAAGTTGGCCTTTGCTCTTAAATACTGTGACCTTTCTATTCACCTTTCCCAGGGAATAGCAAGATGTTTATCACTTAATCTTTAAGATGTCTTAGATATCAATTATCAATTCTCTGAATTCGTTTGACACTGCGTGTAATGCCACTCTGCGATTTATTGTTATTGGGGTCAAGAGTCCATAAGATGAACGAAATACAACACAACATGTTATTGTATTTTGTCATAATCGTCCCACTTTCAAATTCCTCCACTTGCTTCGATTCAGGGGGCAAATTCTTGGCCCCACATTCACTATATATCAATGGATATAGTTTGTCTTTCCAACTAGAAGTTCCAGGATTGATTCCATACCAATCATATTCAACAATTTTTTTTCCTGGGCCACATACATTTGTTTGCTACATCAAGTGGGCTGCAACATGCTATATCAGCAGTTAGCACAACACTGTTATTGATGCAATGATTTTTTGAAGAAACCTAATTTTTCAGATTTTATTAGACCTGTGAGCAAAAATGTCATTAAATGATTTATGTTTTGTGGTATAATGATGATCAATGTTATATATTTTTTTAAATGATACTTTCTTGACAAATCAAATCTGTTCCTGAACCTTTTTTATTCAAAACAATAAAATATTTCTCTTCCCAGTTATCTTGAAACACTGTATTTTCATCAGATATTTTTCATTTGTTGTTTGAAGACATTATTATGGGTATTTAAATTATAGTTTGATATAAAACAGTACATTACAAAACAACTACAAGTTTTTTAAATCTCTTATGATAAAGAAAACTATAATATTTATTTATAAATATTATAAATAAGTATTAATAAGGGATTTATAGTAATTTATAAACCATTATAAATCCAAAACTGTAAGTTAAAATATTAGCATTAATTTAAAGTGGAAAATGAATGATGATGATGACTTATTAAAGTTCAAAGCGCTACTGTGAATTTGTGTTCATTTTCCACTTTAAATTAGTGCTAGTATTTTAACTTACAGTTTCGTATCTTCAAGTGGAAGTTCCTTGGTAATTTTTACTATTGATCATTATAAATCCCTTATAATAAACAAAGCAGTCACTCATGTAAATTTGTACATCTAACCTACACTCATACACCAAATAAAACCAATATACATAAATTATAAAATAGTACTGCACTTGTTACAGCATAGTGAATGTTCATTGTGAAGCAAGGAATGGGCAGGTAGATAAGTATTGTCTTTGTCTGCTTAACCATCACTCAGTTATCAAATAATAATTCAAATTTAAATAATTGGGATTGTTGATAGTCCCAAATGCAGAGGATGTCAAGAAGGAGATGAAACTCCTTTTCACATTTTGTGTGAATGTGTGGCCCTTTCAAGGCTAAGTATGATCTTCTTGGGTGGCATTTTCCTGCACCAGAAGATCTCTTTACAGTCCCATTGAAGAAGATACAGTCTTTCGCATTTAAGACACTACTTCTTATGGGATGATCACATTGGGGATGCACAATAAACCATTGGTGGTTGTAGTGCTGGGGCTATGGAAAGCCCCCTTTCCTATTCACCTGCTACTACTACTTTTACTACTGCTACTGCTGCTACTACTACTTCTACTGCAAAGTCACAGATTAGAACGAATGTCAATAATTTTAATTATAACTAGTCCTAACAGTAGCGACTCTGCAATCCAGAGTTCGGCCCGAGCTCAGGTCTTTTTCTAAGTTCTAACTTAATACTAATTAACGTCAAAAACACTCTAACAACACTTCACGTTAACCGGCAAAACCAAACCGGAAACGAGAACTTACAACTAAGAGTAACAAACGAGTGTTAGAACTAGACGGACAAAAAGTGTTAGAAACTTAAATACTAATTGGAATAAATTCTCAAACAAGTTAAATAATAATAAAACTATAAATTTATTAGACTCAAAACACTTACAAAAGTGTTAGCAAATGCTTTATTGAAACTATAATAAAGCAACAAACAAGTATCCAACAAAACTTGTTTAATCCAATTCAA